>JAECUM010058028.1:0-10842 GCA_016617855.1 Megalonaias nervosa | reverse complement strand
AACACCAAACCATACATAAATAGATATAACATATGCAATCCACAGATGCCATATTCTATTTTATCACTTGTGAATATTGTAGTGATGAAATCAGTGCCATATTTGGGCATAAGCTAAACAAGCTACAGCTTAGGGCCTCACAGTCTGAAGGGGTCTTTCAAATTTATTTTATACCAAATAGGGCCTCTACAGCTTCCCATAGCTTAGGGCCTCGCTATGTCTAAATCCGGCACTGGATGAAATAATTAATATCACACGACAATTTTTTTCTTCAATAAATAGAATCTTAAGATTAAACATTATTCACGTAAATTTCAGATTTTTTAAAACCACTACAACAGTACTATAGTAAAAAAAAAAAATTTAAAAAATGAAATTGTCACCAATTAGCTTAAATCCCATGAATGATTTCTGTGAATGCTGTGTGATTTTCTCAGCAAACAAAATCGCATCTCCATTTCCACCAAAGAAATTCAGCCAGTTAACACCTGACCTTCCTTTACCGTATATGTAAAGTTTAATTACCACGATTAAATTAAAAGAAGGAATAATACAAAATATACCATGCAGTATATGTGCCCCCCAAAAGCTAATTCACAATAAATATTTTCATTCAGTAAACAGTGTTACATGCCTTAAGACTTAAACCTAAGGAAATGAGGTGGGACATAAAACGTGGGAAAAACAGTTGCCACATGTACGGTAACTTGTGACTGCAGATTTGAAATGTCAAAATGAAGTCCTTTAGGCATCATAAGTTACAACAAAACAGAGAATCGTTTATTTGCCAATCAGTAGCTGGTGCTTACATACAGACACTGTCGAACATGGTCCGAACAGCAGTCCTTTTCACAAGATAAATACAAGGATAAGGATTAACTGTTAATTAGTCACACTGACTTTATTGCTTGAACTGTTAAAATGAAGTCCTATAGGCGTCATAAGTTACAACAAAATAGGGAATCATTTATTTGGCAATCAGTTGCTGGTGCTTACATACACACACTGTCAAGCACGGTCCGAACAGCAGTCCTTTTCACAAGATAAATACAAGGATAAGGATTAACTGTTAATTAGTCACACTGGCGTTACTGCTTGTGTACTTAAGTCTAAACTTTAGCTATTTTGCAGTTTAGCCACAGCTGACCAGAATATGAAAAAAGGGGCTTGTCCTGGGGGATTATAAGGCGTATCACAAGGAGAAATGGTGTGTCCCTTGAGCTCTCGCACATTTGGGAAGGGGGGTGGGGTCAACAGTTGCCTGCCCCCAATTTCTATTGTCATCCAGTTAATGTGAAACTTCGATTTTATACCTGACCTCTTTTCTTTTAATTGCTGCTATTTAAACTGCCCAAGGGATAGTTTTTTTGTCAGTTCCAATCACTACAGATTACCGTTTATACATGCTACATGTAACGGGCATAGACTGAAAGGGTTTTTTCTTGTTTTTTAAAAAAAAATTTTACAATTTTTTAAGATTACTGAAAATTGTGTTTTCTCGAAACACGACCCTGTCAGGGGTTTAGGATCTTATTTCTAACAAAGCTTCCATTTAATTAAAATCAGATCTCAATTTCACCTAGAACAGCGGTGATTTGATTTAGATTGTGCCATGTTACGGCATATATGTCAACATCTTGAAAATACATTTAATGATTTCCTCAGGCAAACAATTTTTTCTCGATAAGCCTGACGAGCACCTCACTTTGAATACAGGATGGGCCCGAACTAAAATTTGAGGGACCCCAGGTGTCGGGCTATCAAATTTTTTTAGCACTGCTGTGTAGATAAAAGATCTGCGAATTGATTGTTGCAATTTGTGGTCACTTACTCGGCCTTCTGCCTATTTTCGTAACTCACACGTTTAACACTTTTCCCAGGATTTAAAATATTCAATGGTATGTCTGGAACAGCACTAACTTTTAGTCTAGGCCTAGCATTTGCATATCCTAGAGCAGCCATTTTTTTCAGGATCCCTCTCGTGACATTCCTTTGATAAATGTAATGAGCACAGATTACTGTGTTGTGTTTGAAATCAACTCTGTTACAATAATGTATCCATACTTTCTTTATGTCTTTATCTTTTGGAAAAGAAAAAAAAATTTGTCCACAGTCTTTTCTTAATGTGCCATTACACCCATAAGCAATGCAAAATGGCATTGTCTTTTATGCTGGCAACTGCTAATCAGGATGCTGGATTTGCTACTATGACATCACATCATGAAAGTAACCGAATAGGCGTGGAAATGTTGCATACGAGGTCATGGAAATTCAGCACCTTATTTAAATATTGGCATTACGGTCGCAGATGCTACTTCACAATAAGGTTTTCTTCTATAGTGCTTTTATTATTATTCTATATTTCCATTGATTTCTGGTCTCCTTTAAAGACACGTTCTGCTAATGACCAAATCAAGTACAGTAGGTTTGTTGTAAAGTTTTGGCCTAATATGTTGAAAATTATTTTATTTTTTTAAATTATAACTTTTATAATTTTAATTATGGGGTTCATAGTGTTACTGCAGAATCGCATTATAGTGAAGCGTTATAATGGTAGATCTGTACATTTTGTGCAGTGAATCTTGCTATTTTTTCAGTGCTACATTAAGTTAATCTACACATGCATGTCCTTTTTTCTGTTGCAGTTCATGCAATATATTGTTTTAATGATCACATGAAAGTCAATGATATTGTACTCCATGCAGTGAAAAGAACAATAAATGTCAAACAAATTAATAATAAAATCACATTCCTACCCGACTGAAGTGAAACAAATTTGCACAAACTCCATGTATGAGTTCTCATTAACATAATATATGATTTCTTCTGACATCAAGTCACAACATTATAGAGGAGTAATTGAAATGTGAAAAAGCAAACTTGTTGCTTAAAAACCATTATTAAGATTTGTATCTTTATTTTAATTTAAACTACTATTTTGCATTGGGGCCAAGGGTGGCCACGTGATCTAAAGTGATCAAATTTACTGATCACTGCCATCCCAACTCTGTCAACGTGGGTTAAAGTATCAGGCTCGGACAATTTGTGTGTGTGAGAAAGCTTGCCAATAGAACCCATGGACTGGGGGCTCTTCGGGTTTCCCAGGTTCTTCCTCCACCAATTAGCCTATCATGTGCTGAAACATGGCGTTAAACCCACAACAACTACCACCTTGTACACTGTATCAGTTATTATTGGTCACACAAAGTTATTCTAGATTCATGTAGGTTGACACATACCTGTGTTTATGATGATAAATCCACATGTGCAAACTAATAAACTAGCACAACAGAGCCTACAGGGTTTTTGTTTTTTTTTCACTATTGACGTGTTAATTTCATGTACGAACAGATAAAAGCACAACAGCGGCTCTTCTAAAGGTTTGTTTTCTTTGCCGTTACATTTACAATAAACAGTGTACTCAGGGATAAGTGAATCATACTGAATAACCATAAGCTATTTCATCGATTTCAGTTTTTAAAATATCAGTGAGAGAAAGAAAAACTTGTGAAATAATCGATACAGCTATTATCAAATTTTTGCATTTATCCATTTATTGTATTCCATTCATTGCATTAGTCAGATTAGTTTTTTAAATGGACACTTGTGTTGCTCTGAACTGCTTACAAAAATGTATATCAACCTTTTATGATTGACAATGAGACCTACAGCACTCCATGTTGTTTTTTGGAATAGAAACTGTTGTCAGTTTGGAATGTAATTGTCCATATCCAGATGATTTTTCTTTTATAACAGTGGGATAAATTTGTGCTGTGCATGAGAAGCTCAGTAAGGTATGTTGTCATTTGGAATAGAAACTGTTGTCAGTTTGGAATGTAATTGTCCATATCCAGATGATTTTTCTTTTGTAACAGTGGGATAAATTTGTGCTGTGCATGAGAAGGTCAGTAAGGTGTGCCTCTCTTTGAGTAAGTGCATATGTTGGTTCATATTTCTTTGAATGAAGTAAAAGTGTAAAACTATTGCAAAACAAGTGATCATCCTTTTCTGAATATACGTGTACTTAATATACAAGAATTGTGAAATAATTTTTTATTGACCAGTAATCTAAAAAAAGATGGCTGATTCTTAAAATGGTGTCTGGTTATAAATCACTCTTGACGTCTTAGTCTTTCCATGGGTGGACGTTATTCATTGGCTGTTCAAATGTCATTCAGTAATGTCAACCAGCCCTGCCATGGTGGAGTTGTAATTGGTGTGCCTGCCCAGGCACATGGTGCTTTGTAAGTATTTATCTCTTCACCACAGAACATTACCGTGGAGTGAAAGTGGATGGGATTAAGTCCCCCACTGTGATGTCTGGGGTTTAAAAAAAATTTTATGAACTGTACTGTATACCTCAGAGCTGTGTACATCTGTTCCAAATCCCTTTTGGGGCAAAAGCGTTAAATTTAGAACCCATAAATCTCAACACACTTACCATGGTAATAAGTAAATGACTGGATTCAATTTTTCAGTTCATTACAACAGTTTTTATTGTTTTCATATCTTTTTGGAAATAGATTTTTGACCAAAAAACTTCTTAAAGTAACACAATTAAATGAAAACCACATGAGTTAGACCTATAGAATTTGCGCAATGGTTTAAAATAGCCATTGCAAACACGTGTGTTCTGAGGCGGTTCTAATACAAAAGTCTACATTCACAGATTCTTTTATATTCTGTTTACAATGAATTGTTTCTTGATTCTGGACAAAAAATTCATGGCTTCTAAAAAGCAATTGGATATTGAAGAAAGTGATTCAAAACTTACATCAAAAGAACGCTCAATGTTTTTGTAAAGAATACGCTGATGAGTATGAATTCTTCAAGCCAGGAAAAAATGCAGACACAAATGCTTTCTGCAACATCTGTAATTGTGAATTTTCAATAAAGTCTGGAGGAATGTTCGATATACGCAGAAAAGTTTCAGGAAAAAGGTATTCCAACCTTGAAAAAGAAGTTAAACGCTTTAAGAAAATTGTTGGATTTTTTTTTTTTATTATAGGCTGGATCAAGTGTGACTTCATTTCAATGCCTAAGTCTGATGTAATTATAGCTGAAGTTATGTTAGTAGATATTATTACTGAACTCAATCTGCCTATGAGTGCACTTGATACATTTTCAAAGGCTTTTAAAATTATGTTTAGTGACTCTGACATTGCTAAACAATTTTAGTGTGGTAGAGCAAAAGGAACTGCTATTGTTAAAGAAATAGCGGCCAATACTACATTAAAATTAGCTGTAAGAATGCGGAATTGCCCATTCACTGTTTCTACAGATGGAAGCAATGATTAAGGAAACTTCAAGATCTTTCCTGGACTTGAATTTTGTATATTTGTATATATTGTAAATAGGTGGGTACTGGGTTTTATACAAAAGTATTTATTATAAATATGCATTACTAGTATTTAATGGTGTTTTGAGAGAATTTATTATGTTTATTCACTCTAACATTCTTATGTTCCTCATTTTCATGCTCTGTCCCTCAGTTTTGGTGGTGGCATTCCTCAAAAACGTTTTCTGGGGTAGGCATGTCTGACAATGATGATAATAATGTGGGCTTAGTACAGCACCTAATCTTGAGAAGCTCTAAGTGCTTTACAATATTAGATAACACATAAAAACATATACAATGACAAGATTACAAAAACAAACACCATGAAATTACAAAACAAAAAACATGCTGATAATAATTATGGAAGTTAACATTATTAAGTTTTTATGTCTTTTCTTGTATTCAAAATAGGTGAATTTTAAGTAGTTGTGGTGTAATGAAATACCATTAATATTATAGCATTCATGTGGGCCAATGTTCATTTTGAGAAAATGAACTTTATTGCAAGTGGTCGGCTATGTCCCAGATAAATGCAGATATTATGATTAAAATGTAACTGATAAGTTAGAATATCAATATTTATTCCTTACTTGCCAAAACTAGTTTCAAAATATACACATTATCACACCTGTGTGATAAAATTCTAGTGACCCTGGCATTGACCTCAAGATGGAAATATGTATTGTAGCATTAATTTGAGCTTTCCTGAGCTGAATTTGAGCATGGCCAAGGAGTCAAGCAAGTTGATTTGTAAATCCCAGCTGTAGTGGTACCAACTCGCATGGCATATTTATGTAATGCGGTTGGCAATGGAAGAGAGTGTCATCAGATTTTACTTGTCAAATTCGATAATATTCTGTATACTACAGTTGGCACAAATGGATGTGGCTTTTCCTTCGTACCTTATCACATTATATAAGAATGTTTGAATTTATGGAGAAAACGTGCAGCTAAATCAGAAACTATTTTTTTTTGCAATAAAGTCAAACATGTTATTAGTAATTTTAAGCCATCATTTCAAAATAAGATTCAAATTCATTTAGAAGTTATTTTCATCTGACTCTACTAGTTAAAATGGTGGAAAGCATTTATGAAACCTAAAACACTTGGTAAAATGGCACAAGAGAACAGATCATTATTTTTATAAAAATACCACTCCGGTGGCCTAGTGGTTAGAGCGTCCGCCTCGGATGCGGGAGGTCGCGGGTTCGTACCCCAGCCGGGTCATACCAGTGACTTCAAAAAATGGTAGTAGCAGCTGCCTTGCTTGGCGCTCAGCATTAAGAGATTAGTGTTAGGACTGGTCGGCCTGGTGTCAGGATAATGTGACTGGGTGGGACATCATGCCACATGTCTGCGGCATGACGCCCCAGTGTTAGACATTACTATAAACTGTTACACTGCAGACATCGTAGCGATATGACTGAAAATTTTTTAAAGCTGCGTTAAAAATCTAAATCACGCACACACACATTTTTATAAAATATTTTTTTAGGCTGCAAATTTGTCTGTAATCATGCTAGTATATCGTCATCTTTTTCTTTTCTGTTGCAATTCTTTGTCCTTATAATCTTAGAATAATATTTTAATCTGTATTACTGTATAAGGCTAGCATTGTGCTAATTAGAACATTTTAATCTATATCATAAAGCCACGATTGTGTTGATTAGCTTTTGAAAATTACACATACTTCTTTGGCTGACATTGGATTCTTATGCAAAAAGACTTTTGATCTGTTTTATCTTACTGTGACTCAGTTTTACATCTGCAGGAGTGAGTCATAAGTGGGTGGCCACTTTAGATGATATAATATTGATTTAGTTATTTAAACCATGGTATCTAAATATTTAAGAAGAAAATTATATAAGTTCTAGTATTTAATAATTGATCCTTTTGTTTTTATAACACTGTAGTTGTTTGAGTAGACTTGCATTGTTCTCTTATATGAACCTATTCCACTGACTGCAAAATATCCCTGACAACAATAATGAGATCACCTCAAGTTTTAATTTCAGTGAACTATTTTATAGGTTTTATTTTACTTGTTGTCCATACATTTCTAATGACATCTTTCTATATGATATGGTAACTTTGATAGCAAAGAAATAGTTGCTTTCCAGTGAATTGCTGCCTTACTTACATGCATAAAACAATTACTATTATCTTAATGAATCCAGTGTAGCTTTCCAGTGAGTTGCTGCCCATGGTACAGTTAACTGTCCATAGGACAGTTAACTTGTTAGCCCCTGGGCCCACTTTTATGCATCAGGAGGTTGTACCCTACTTCTGAGCTCTCTAGCATCAAGGTCATTAAAAAGTGGGTGGTATTAGTAGACAGATGTAGCTCTACAATGATACCAAAAATGAAGGATTCAATAAGCAAAAAGAAAAACAAATACAAAAAGAACTCCAACTTTTACCATTCTACACATGTGCAAGCAAAATAATTAATAAAAATGACATTTCTAACATGACTAGGTATCAGGCTAAACGAAATTCTCTTATAAGCAGATGTATTTGGATGTATTCAGAAGTAGCCCCCAAAATGTGTTTCCCACTCCCATTTCAGGCGAAAATGAAAAAAGTCTCCAGAGATTAATGAGTTAATGGGTGAATTTTGATGATGTCACCAAATTTGAATATTCTCTGCATATTTAATTATTTGTGTGTCAATATTGCACATAAATTACAAAATTAGCCACTCCTTGACAGTTTGTAAGAAACTTCCGAAACCCTTAACTTCCTAACAAAGCTACTGTGGCTTTCCAGTGAGCTGCTGCCCATGGTACTTGCATAACATAATTATCTTCTTCACAACAGACCATAAATTCTTACTGAATATATTTATGTACCACTCTGAATGGATGATACCTTTAACAAGTATCAGTGTGCTGATGTCATTAAAGGTTGTATAACCCTAGAACTTAATGGAGATGTTGATTGTTTGGTTTGTTTTTCTTTCCCTTTGTTTTAGAGGAAGAATTATTACTGTATATTCCCATGCATTCCGGTTTCCATTCCTCATTGGGCATTCTGCCATACAAATACAGACAAATGATCAAACATGGCATGAGGACCATTTAGACTTTTGCAGATGATGCTGATCCAGTTTCAAACATGGCCACTGTTGCTTAAAAAGGAAACACCTTTCAACAACTTCTGAAAAACTCCTGAGCAGAATTTGATTACATTTGACAGAAAGCAGGCTGGCATATCAGCCGTCAGATATTACCACCATTACAAAAGATAGAAAATCCTTTAAACAATTTCGTGCTTAAAACTGTTGAAGTTAATTTGACCATACATGATAAAAACATACTGTAATTGATAATTTTTCTGTCAAAGGCAAAGAGGCATTCTTTGAAGAGGGCTGTTGCGAATTATCGAAGTTATGCACAATTATTCCCCTTGCAGGAAAGAAAAACCAAACATATAAATAGTGTTATCATACATGATTCATAAATTACAATAAAACAAGCATAAATTAGCAAAATAATACTGCATGGGGATTAAAGTGAATAATCTCGGATTTAAAGCTGAAGAAAAATGCAAGATGTAAAATATTATAAAGCTAACATTGTTAGATTAAATAGAAAATACAAATATAAAAAAGCAAAAAATCTTTACAAAAAACTAAATCTTTTAGACTCTCTGATATAATTTTGGGACTCAAACCCACAACCATTCAATCAGAAGTCCCATTGCATAACCATTGATCCACTGCAGATCAGTTGCGAGGAGATCTCAGTGGTTTACATATTTTCTCAGTTATGACTCCTTGGACTGGCCCCCAGGGTGGCTATAGGGATAGATCCATGGATACATGCTGACTGCACAAATTAGCTCCCCATGTAATATAATTTAGCTGTATATTCTTTAAGGGTGAAGCTGTAAACAGTGTTGGACTCTATAAAACAGCCCAAGTCACCAGGGACAGAGAGAGATCTAGAATATAATGTATTGATATATACTTTAAGGGTGTGACTAAGACATGTGGTAGTCTACATGCCAGGCTCTAATCACCAGGGACAGGATGAGATCAGAATATGATGTAGTATATACTTTAAGGGTGGGGCTTAGTTTATAACTCAAGCCCTAGTCACCAGATGGTTTACATTACTCATGGTCATGCTACCAGGCGAAGTGGGCTACTAAGTCGCCTAAAAAATTTAAACTTCGACTTCTTCTGTTAGGAGAGCGAAAACGACTTCGGCCTGTGATTTGTTTTAGAGATACATTGACTAATCATACATTTTGAGATGCCCCCTCGCCTTTGGCAGGTTTATCCTAGTATTCTGTTGTAGCAAAACATATTCTTCAAGCCATCACTTGCTAGGCCTAGTTTTGATAACAATTATCGTGGCAAACAAACTCTTGCACATTCACACTCATGTGTTTTGATAGCTGATTGGCCACTAACCATTTCCCGAGTTGGCATCTAGGCCCCTATCACTGCCCGATTCACGCACATTATCCTTCGATGATAAAAACAGAGAAATTTGTGTTTCCAAACGTTAACAATAGTATGTATATAGCAATTTCTATTTTAAGAATAAAATTGGTGATCTGGTTATTAACTGCCTCTTGTACACTATTTCGTCATAAAATTGGTTTGAAACTGTAAGTGTACCAGTAACTGGGAAAAAATGGTGGACATCACTATTTTTATTAGATTGTCTATTTTCGTAAATCATTGAGCAAATATATATAGAAAAATACACAGTTCATAGAAAGCAAAGCCTAGGTATTATGTTATTTAAGATTTAACTTTAAAATGCAATTATATGGGTCAGAAACGTATGAGACAGTGTTACATTGTGGAACTTGCAAGAAGCATTGTAAGGTCAAAGTTGTTTTCTGATTTGACTTGTATTTGTAAAAATACGGAAAAAATCTGCGAAGCAGATAATATTTAATCAATGCCTAAAATTAATACAAGTACAATGACAAGTAAATAAGCCACAAATTTGCAATCCTATCATGGACTGTCGTAATGAAGCTATATAAAGTGAGTTTTTACATTACGAAAACCCCTCCTTCTAAAAATAGATGCACTCATGTCTCTGTTGATTCAGTTGGAAAGAAAGGTTTAGTTCATATACCGACTAAAATTGAGCCATGTCTGTAATTTTGTGCATTTTAGTGTGTTATGTATGAATACTTACGGTAATGTTTTATCTACAACAAAGAAATGAGGACACTTGCGCATTTGCCCTCATGTATATGGTACAGGGGTTGTGTCAAACACTTTCAGAAATCTTTGAAAGTGCCATTATTGTAAACTTTTGAAAAGTATATAAAAAAATTAATACAAAAATATATTTAAAAAATTGATTAAGGGTAGTTGATTAAGCATTTTTGCCAACTTGCAGTTACAATAATGTAACCTAGTTACTCAGTTTAATTTTGTTACGCTGCCTCGCTTGGCGCTCAGCATTAAGAGGTTAGTGTTAGGACTGGTCGGCCTGGTGTCAGGATAATGTGACTGGGTGGGACATCATGCT
>JAECUM010058027.1:0-18809 GCA_016617855.1 Megalonaias nervosa | reverse complement strand
TATATATATATAGTTATATATATATATAGTTATAGTTATATATAGTTATATATATATAGTTATATATATATATATATATATATATATATATATATATATATATATATATATCAGACATGAAAATCAGGAATTACTGAAGTACTGCCTAAATCGTTATCGTTCAGTTGATGAAATTTTTTTATGGGAAAGTCATTACTAAATTTGTTAAAGGGGTCACTCAGCGATTTACATATTGAATTCGTTGACAAAGCCGTGCTGAATTTCCGGATTGCCGGAAGGATAAGATTCTTTGACAAAATTTGCATATGCTTGAATTTCTTGACGTCGCCGAAGATTCATTTGTTTATAGAAAACAAATATGACCAGTAATATATGTTACCAATCTGAGAGCTTTAGCTGCAGTGTAAAATATTCGGCATGTTAGGAAGCAAATTACACAAGTTACTGCCTGCATTATATCTTCTACCGGTATAACGTTTTATCAGTTGTTTTTTTTTTGGGGGGGGGGAGGGGTGGTACGTAACATGGTACGTCGGTCGTTTCCGTCAGAGAGGAATATACTGAAATTACCGAGTAATCTTGTCACGAATTTAATGGTATTAAAAGCATATTTGCTATTTTTTAAAGTTTAATTTTAAATAATTACTAAATATTTTCCAGTTATTTAGTTAGTGTGTTTATGTTTAGTTGTCCGTTTTTATATGTACCTTGTCCGGGTGTTGACATCCCATTCAGTTTCCTGGCCTATTTTATCAATAGTGTAGTTAGGAATTTGCATGTTTCAGTTTCAATACTTCCTGGGGTTTTTTTTTCAACAAGCTCTCTAATGTCAGCACAATGACTTTCGCAGGGTATCAGCTATTGTGTATGTTTATTCATCACACAACATTTAGATTTTAGATCACAACTTTCACAACAATTAACATGTACATGTCGAATTCATCTACTATATGGTATTAACCATTTAAGGGGGGGGGGGGATTTTTCTAGCCAACATATTTTATTTTCCTTTATCTCAGGATAACTTTTCTTTTCTTCTAATATGGATATAATATGGTGTTATTATGCAATAAATCAGTGCAAGATATTCGTTTACAGCTATTTGAGAGCCGAAAATTTAAAAGAAATCCCAGATCCTTGCCCTAGAAAAATAATTTTTTGATCGCTGACGTAACTGCGGTATACTGTGTGGTATGTATCGCGGTATGTTGAGAATTACATTATACCACGGGACAAAATATTTCATGATACCAAACTATTGCATGTTACCTACACTTAAGCATTGCATGATCAATGCCTAAACATGCTTTGTACGTGCATTTATATGTGTCACTGTGTATATCAACTGCTGGACTGGTAGAGGTGGCGCCGCCTATACATTCTTATGAACAGATAACTAGTCCTCATCAGAGTATCCCTCACACCATACATACATCCGTTTGGACGAAAGGATATAAGGATGTGTTAATGCTAAATGTGAATGCACGGGAACGAGCCAATGAATACAGATTAGTCAAATATGCCATTGAAAAAGCTAATATTGTAACACTAACGCTCCCACCATTTAGCTAAGAGTTTGCCCTTGTTATTTATATTATTTTGCAATGCTAAAGAATTCACAATATGGACAAATATTACAAGAATGTAAAAGTCTAAAACTTATATTAAGTTGTCCAATATGCAAACCATGACAAGGTCGTGCCGGGCAAATTTCATTAAGGTAAACCATAAATCGCGTAAAATACCATAGCTGACATGATGAGCAGTAGCGTGGAACAGAGGAAAACAATCCAAAATTACAAGCTTGAGTTTAGTAACAAAAATGCTTGTTCATTACACTGCAATAAACTGTACTTGACTGGATTAAAGAATCTTAGACAAAACATGAGAACAAAATAAGTATAGTCTAATTCATCATATGCACTGCAGTACGATACGGACATCCAATTATTGTGGTCAGATTTTGTTGCCAAATTAGTATTAAATACAAATTCTTCATTCGTTCCAGTTTCAGCATTGTCAGTAAAATGCATAAATAAATACTAGTTCCTAAATTAGTATATTCTAATAAATACTGAAGTAAATTATCGCAGACATTCTTGCTTATCCGTGTGTTTCTTAGTGATCTTTGATTAGCAACGAGACGATTATACTTGCTTTATTAATCAATAATTTATCACCCGCACCGTTATATAATGCTCTGCAACTTCCTAGTTCACAACTAGTGCACAAGATTACAACTCCTGAAAGAACATATTTTATTCTCTTATTTCTGGTAGACAATGGAAAAGGTAAGGAATATAAATTCTGTAATTATTTTATCAATGTGTGGAAAAAAGATATAACTAGCCAATCTAAATTATGTCATATTCATTATAGTAAATAAGTTAAAACCTTGATAGAACTCTCTTTGTCCAGGGTACCTGAAACAAGGTGCATTCTCAGTTGCATTAGTAAAGGTATTGATACAATGATCCTTTCTTTCCAGAATATTCTTTTTAGTGGAAGTCACTTACCCAAAAGAAAATCAATTTCTTCCTGATAAGTTACTTGCAAGTAGAAATGAAAAAAATTAAAAAATATTCTGACCAATAAGAAACATTATGTGTACCCTATATTGTTCTTGAAATTTTGTGTCATCTATCTGCTACATGGCTGAAGCTCAGAAAATGGTTTATTATAATGAGCGTATGACAGGTGACACTAGACCCAATTTAGTAAAATAAATGGCCTTTGAAGAAGGAACGAAAACACATTTATCTTTATGATCAAAGTCGTTATAGCTAATTTGGTGCGTCAAATGATGGGGTCTTAGAATGTTTATGTGTGAAAAAACAACACTACCCATAAGCAAAGTGTGATCTTCATTAAGAAAAGTTCCATGACGGATTCAGTACAAACAAACAGCAGTTGTATTTATCACTGGATCGAAGTCGAGTTGTTTTGTTGTTTCTTCTAGCAAAGATGTGTATTGCATCGGAGATAGGATTATTTACTGCACCAAATGTGTGATTATATAATGTAAATGAATGTTTTTACATTGACCTCTAGATTTTCGTACTTAGCATGAACTACTCATTGATATCTAAGACTTTTAATACACCATTGCCTACGTAGAACAATGGTAAATATTTTTGTCTTAACGTTGAGGAACCATAATAGGATTCAAAGATACTCCAATACATTTTTAATATATACTTAAAGGTGTGAAATATAGGGACTTATTGACGGAATATTTTTCAGTCTTTTTCATTCGTTTATTTTCACATGTCAAAATATATCATTATATTTTTAGATGTGAAAAATATATCCTTATACTTTCACATCTGAAGATATAAGGTTTTCAATCATACCATGCGATGCTCGATTGTGTGTGCCAATAAAAATTGTACCTACAGCAACAAAACCAGTAATTTGTGAGCTAGTACAAATAAATAGAAACTGCCTTAAGTATTTTGACCAGATGCCGTTAGCGTATTTCTGAAGTTATTCCCGTTGCTTTCTTGACGACAAAACCCGCTGTGATGCATTGCTGAATCGGACTTGCATTGTTTTCAAATAGGGTCAAATAATATACAAAATGACAAAGTTTACTTTACTGCTGCGACAGGATAGGTCAACCAAATCCTACTGCTTTATTTAAGTCACATATATTTATATGATTAGGCTATGAAAGTGATGTGATTTTACGAAAAGGGGATGGGGTTAGCGTTTGTAGCGAAGAGTGAGTTTACTCTTCTAAACTTCGATTCTGCAGAAAGATTAGTATATGATAAAAGAAAATGTTCTTTTCCTACGTTAAAAGCTAATATATTTCATCGTGTGGTACCAAAAACTATATATTTTACCTCATGGATTCGCCACTCGTTAAACTAGTTAGTCTTTGGTACCACACGATGAAATATATCCGGTATTAGCTTAGGACAAGAAAATATCATCTATATATTAACACGCCTCTGTTCTTTACAAGAAGTTAACAAATAATTTATATATTTTCCAGTTCACGATACATCTTCGAGATAGACGTATAGATAGGTTCTGTGTATGTATGTATGTAGGTATGTATGTATGTATGTATGTATGTATGTATGTATGTATGTATGTCTAGTGTGAAATTTAGACATAAACGGAGACCCCATAGGGTCAAAAGACAATTGACCCAACGGGAAATCAAAATGAGGACGCCATGTTGAAAGGGATGGTATAACAGTGCAGCATGAGACGACTCGGACCGACATATCATCTTAATTGATTTGTTTCACCTAAGGAGTTTTTCTGCTGGTTTTATTTAGTCGGAACTCAGTCTAGCACCGAATCGGTCTCTTTGTAAAATATTGGTTTTATATTGGAGGGAAATGTGAGTTTGTCTGGACTTTAAATGAAATACCGTATCACGTCATATGTTCACACGAGGAGTTGGTCTGTTGGTTCTATTTAACTTGAGAAATCAATCTAGTCCTAATCGGTCTGTTTGGAACATGTTTGTTCTATTTTGGAGAAATATGCATTTGGTTTAATTCGTCGACAAGGAAGTTACTAGCTGGTTGATGAATAGTTTACCACTGTATGTTGATAGTAGGTAAATGGTTAGTGGATAGTAGATCACTGAGTGCTGGATAGTAGACAGTTCGGTGTTAGATAGTAGATACCTGATTGGCAGATAGTAGATCATTGGATGCTTGATAGTATATAATTGGTTGGTAGATAGTGGATAACGGGATTCTGGATGGCAGATTAGATGTTGGATGGTAGATAACTGATTGGTGGAGAGTAGGTAATTCGGTAGGGGATAGAAGATATTTGGTTAGTGAATTCTAGATAACTGGATGTTGGATAGTAGACCACTTGGTGGTGACAAAATAAATAACTGGGTATTAATATGTAAGAATTATGAGGATCGTAGTTTTGCTTTTCAAAAAAGGAGGGGTGGGTAGGGATTCGGATAATAGAGAATAGGGCGGAGATTTTAGCTTTATAAAGGGGAATAATTGGATGGTAAGAAGAGATAAAGAAGTTAAGTTTGTTATCAAGCAAGTACGTCATTTTCTATAGAATACAGAAAAACTCCCATTTTCACGCTCAACAAGCTCTTTTCAGTTACATTTCCCTACAAATAGGAAACAACATGTTACGAACAGACAGATTTCTCAAGTTAAATGTAAGTCGTGCAGACTCACTCACAGTTTCATTATAAAATAGAACAAACATGTTACAAACATACTGATTCTGGCTAGATTGAGCTCGGACCTAACAGAAACAAACAGGCTAAATCCTCATGTGAAACGTATGATACAATACAGTATTTCAATTTCATTGCAGACATAGTTACGTTCCTTCCAAAACAGAAAATATTTTACTAACATAACCATTCTGGGCTAGATTAAGTTTCCACCTAAACAGAACCAAACTGACTAACTCTTCATGTCAAACGCATTATGTAATATGGCATTCCGGTCGGAGAGCGCACCGCCACCTCATGCTCTACTGTTAAAAGACATACCTTTCAACATGTCGTCGTCATGATAATTTCCCGTTTGGGTCAATAATATTTTAACCCTATTTAACATAGGACCCGTTTGGGTCCAACATCTTGCACTCTCCAACTAGTATGTATGTATGTATGTATGTATGTATGTATGTATGTAGTTGTTGTATTTCCTTTTAAACACATTTCATTCCTTTAGATGTGACAATGTCCCTGTACCTTATAATATCAATTGTGCTGTTAGCCCCATCTTGCCTGGGCTCGCATTTCAGAGGGGGATTTTTTACATGGATACCAACGGAACAACAGTCACAGGTATACTATCTTTCACTTAGATAGACAGACACACACACACACACATACACACACAGAGTTATAATATTTGACTTTTTTCTTGAACAGTTATATCAGAGTGTACCATTGCTTCCTTTTTGCCTCAAACAAAAAATGAGACAATTAATTCAATATCGCTCGTGGACGTTCGGAAAATTGAGATAAGTGCTCTCACAGTCTAATTATATCTGATTTCCTCATTCAAAACGTATTTGTTTTCCGAATAGGAAATTAAGGTATTCTAAGGTCGGTCTGTATAAGACATACAGACTGGTTAGAAATATCTGATTACCATTTGACTAACAGACATAGAAAGATAGAAGAAAAAAGAAGAGATAGAAATTTCTTCTTCTTCTACTTATTATTATTATTATTATTATTATTATTATTATTATTATTATTAATAGTATTAATATTAGTATTATTATTATTTTCCAGATTAAAATATCATACAGACTGAGTTGGAGGAGATCATATAGCTCAGATCACTTCTGTAACACCAGCCATATTTCTTCAGATGAGCTTCGTCCTGGTGAAGGAAGCCTTATATGCTCACATGGATGCAGCGGGACTGTGACAGAGCTGGCATATCGATGCACGGATTTCAGTGAAACTGAGGACTGGACGACCGGGACGAGAACATTTCTGTATAATCTGACCACACCCTCTCCAGATATCTCCTTCATGTAATGTTTACATTTTTCGCAAAATTGGTAATTTTAGCGCCTTATAATTCGATAACGTGCTCACATACTTTTACTGTTTCTACGGTGTAACGTCCATTCGTTTAACCATGTATTCTTTCATCAGTCCACACACACACACACACACACACACACACACACACACACACACACACACACACAGAGCTATTACCAATTGATGATTGCTCTTTTTATTGAACCTTCGAGACTTGCAAACTCACCCAATTGCTTGTACAGACCTCGCGTGGTGCTATGCCTGCGAAGTCGCTGCTGTCGAGACTCTTGGATGTGATATTCCAGTTATGTCTGCTTGGCTGGAGAAACTTAAAACTTTTGGTTCAAAAGGTTGATCAATACTCGCTCTTCGCTCCATCGTATTCGACACTTCAAAGCGCCTAACACACTCTACTCAATTTGAGAACCGACAAGCGACAACGTCATAGTAGAAGCTTTTGTGCACCTCGAGCATATTATAATCGGTAGATGTGTAACCAGACAGCGGGGACGGCATCGTAAGTCAGAAGGCGAGCGCAGTGCTCAGGAACAAACGCGTGTAAAATTCACCCCCAACTACTCCGTATAGCCTGGATTTTTGTCTGGTCCTCGCTCTGGCCACAAGTTCATTTACGCCATTTAAAGGTACATTATGATTTGTGTTCGTGTGAAAGGTGACGAGTGTTATATCGATGTGTGCGGTGTTTGGCAGCATGCCATCTACCCTCTCAAAGGTACCAGTCATGTTCACTCCCACGCACATGGTGGATACATATTTTGATATCTTGGAGACCACAAGGGTAACAAGATATGACTTTTTAGCATAGTCTTAAATCTGCGGCGGAAAAAGACATGGCTTTCTGCTTTGCCACCATCGATACCTCTTGGGCCATTGACGCTCATTTTTCTTTAATCTTGATGAACGTTGTGATCGTCAGTAAGTTATTATCGAGGATATCCGTTAGTGACTCAAATATATAACTCGTTAATCCTTCCACACTCAGTCACATGAATTCCGAGCTAGGACATTGCACGTCATAGTATCGACAAACTCGGATAAGGCTGTGGGAACAATTCATAGCAGCGTGGATGGTGTGCCGTCAACAGCAATGATGGTGTTGGCAAGGTGGTTTTGCATGGTAAAGTCAAAGGCACCGTCACCAGTATTAACGGGTGGCTCTCCTCATCATTTAGTCACGAGAGATATTGAAAGCCGAGACTAAGTTGTACCTCATAACTATCCGAAAAACACCAATGTTTTCAGCCTCGGTTGTCTGTTTTACAAGCATGTCAAAGCTATAGAACTCTGTCTCGATTATTCACGTTCCTTCGTCCCGATTAAGTGTGATGCCGGAGCACCAGTCTGTCGCCAGTGAAAGAACTCACCGACCCCTAGCATTTCGACACTAATAGTTGACAGACTGAAGACCAGCCATATCCTCCCCCCATCAAACCGTTACCGATGTAGTGATGCAGGAGGTTTGCCTCACAGCTTGGACATCTGTTATCGTAGCAACATTATATAATATGGCATCGAAAGCCTTTATAATTAACGCTGATGTTAAATATCAAGCATGGGAAAGGTCCAAAAGACCGTGCTTGATTGAAAGGTTCTACAGCTAAGATGGTACATATTAATATGACTAGAAAATTCACTGTGTGTTTTCCAGATATGTTTACGAAATACCAACTGTCCGATATTAAGCCAATGGAGTCGACTGCCTAACACTGGAGAAATAACCAAATGCAATTTTGGCAAAACCAAATTCATTTCATCATTGTATGTTCCACTGCGGTTTGCGGCATATCGGCTGGGGACCACCTCACAGCAAAAGACTAATGCACGCAGCCTTTATGTTTTACTTGTATTTAAGACAAGTCGCATCTTTGTTGAAATACATGCCCTGCAACCAAACGACAGTGCCTTGAACGCGCTTGAAAGCAAATACAACGAGAGTTTATCCGCATATAGACTGATGTCGTAAAAGCAGCATCCATGATGTGCTGGGTATGGCATGTTACTATTCCTTGACCCACGAGAGAGACCTTGGAGGAACGGTCGGTTGATCGTCAGAAGAGATGAAGCAGTAAGAGCTTCTGCTTGATGACTATTCGCGGGGAACAGAGGCACTGCCGCGTGGTCAAGTCTTATCTTGGACAAGTCTGGGGGCTTGACATAGGCAGCTGTTGAGCAGCATCCTCCTGATATGCACAGAATTCTATGTGCAAAAACAATTTGTGACAAAACATAGAAAACGCACTTGAGAGTCCCATAGTCAATATGCCACCATGGCCACCGTCGTCACCGCTGGTAATATACATCACAATTATTCTTATGATCACGAATAGTGCCGTCAGGATAACTGCAATTGTGATATTCGGTTTCCGTAATAGATTATGTACGAGCAAGCCTGGAGTTTATTACTCGTTCAGTACAGACAGCATGGTCTCACAGATTGCATTAATCGGCCCTCACGGATCATTACGATTGTAATTAGCTGCCTCCAGTTAATAATTTTGACTAATGTATATTGAGTTGCTCGCGACTTTCTTCGTATTCGCGCTGTGTGTATAGCCGGATGAAGGCAATATCTTTGCGAGGCACAGAGAGATTCGCTCGGTTTTCGACCAGATTTCTCTTGAGTTCTATGACTTTATTAAGGTTCTGCAGCTCTACCATAGACAGCTTTTTGGGGTCGCATTTGTCCTCTCCATCATTTTGTATTATGATATGCTTGCCGGCAGTTCGATCTCATCTGCGACCTTTGTGAAGTCTTGCATTTCAACTGCTTCCATTTGCAGGTGAGCGCTCCGGTGGCCTAAGTGGTTAGAGCGTCCGCCTCAGATGCGGGAGGTCGCGGGTTCGAACCCAGGCCGAGTCATATCAAAGACTTATAATAAGTACTTGCGGCTGCCTCGCTTGGCACTCAGCATTAAGAGGTTAGTATAAGACTGCTCGGCCCGGTGTCGGGCTAACGCGACTCAGTGGACATGATGCTACATATCTGCTGCATGATGCCCCAATGTTAGACATCACTATAAACTGCCAAACAGCAGACATTGTAGCGATATGACAGAAAAATTGTTAAAGCTACGTTTAAAACATCTAAATCAAAATCCATTCGCATGTCGGCTGGAATGACTCTCTTGGCATCTGGAAATACAGTCACTGCATTTGCAAAGAGAAATTTGCATTCACCATTGACTCCCATAATGCATAGTAAGTTGACACCACATCTTCCTTTAATCATTTTACACGCCACAAACTTTCCGGATTTGCATTTTTGGAATAAAATGACCCACCCACAAGACCCACATCCCACCACCCATTCTTGATTCCAAACGGACCGCTCATTATTGCCGTGGATGCTAAATCGATTGTCTGTCGGTATTTTTCACGCTCTTTGTCGAAACGCTTGGTGATTTTCTTGGTCGTGTCCCCTTGGCTGCCTCATCCTGCCAAGGGCCTGTCAGAACCTTGCCTTCAGGCCAAGATTAGAGTGAGATGGGTTATGTAACTGTCAGTAGAAGTCAGGTGCTCATATGTGTCGATCTCGACATCATATCCTCCTTTTGCCATTATCGTGTTACACTGTTGAACAGACGAAAAGCAAGCGTTAAATACTAGTACAAGTGCTGTTTGACAAGATCAAATACAAATACGGACAATCCCTACCGCCATCTACATCAACCCTCGGGGCGAACAGCACACGCCAATCAACTGTCATCACCAGAACGATATGGTCTACCAGTCTATTGAGCATAACATGCAAGCGCTGAGGTGGCACTGAAAACGGCAATGACGACGTGGCAGAGGACGAGGCGATCGCTGAAGCCTACAGCTACATGTTATATGTGCCTTTGCAAGTCGGAATTATTGAGTCAAACATGCCCTACTACCAGTAGGAACTAATTGACAGGTTAGAGTATGAACTTACCTTCAACGAACTACCCTAACGAAATCAAAGAAGAAGGCATCATTAATACCAAATCACTGGAATACGACTCAGTCATACCTCCCCAATACTAGGGCACGCTGTCCATTCCGTACAACAGAAGGGTCATATAAAATAAATGTCACAT
This sequence comes from Megalonaias nervosa, assembly GCA_016617855.1. Taxonomy (NCBI): domain Eukaryota; kingdom Metazoa; phylum Mollusca; class Bivalvia; order Unionida; family Unionidae; genus Megalonaias; species Megalonaias nervosa. Next base: position 8,210 of record JAECUM010058027.1, on the reverse strand, counting down.
CTTGTGGAACATCAGTCTCAATGTTCACGTTAATATCAGTAAGAGCATCCTGATGATGTTGGTAGAACCAAAAGGTCCGTTTTCCGGGGCACCAAACAATTATACAAAACGAACATACTGAAGGACACTATCGAGGACATTCCCAACCAGCTGTACAGTCAAGGTCTTAGATACTACCATCCTTGTGACGATGTCAGGAAACACTTTGTCAGTGTTTTGTTTCGACACCCAAAAGTTGCTATTGGGGCAAATGACCTGAATTTACAGATGAAAAGTACTTCGCATACATGTAGGCCACGCAGCTGATTCTCAAATGCGCCGCCCCAAAAATAATGCTTATCTAAAGAGCCCATTCTGCAGTCATTCCTAGCAAACAAGTTGCTGCATGACAGTCTTCGTGGACCTACTTGAAGGTTATTATCATGGAGCGTTTCAGCATATCGTCAATTTCTGCCTAACTATCAATCTTACCCTATAAACAGAATTAATTTGTAAAACTCAAGCTATGTTAAAAGAATCTAAATTACAAAATATATGTTCATAATATATGTTCAATGTAAACTTGTTTCCAAAAGAACTCTAAAGTTTTATAGTAAATAAGTATTTTAAAACTACTACACCATTATAATCCATAACATGATTTCTTTATTCACTGACATATTCAGCAGTTGCTGCCGGTTTCCTTTTAAAGTGAGATGAAATTCTATTGCTTTCATAACGAAAACATAAATATGGTTGCAAAGTACCGTATGATTGTATCAAAAATATGTTTTAAAAATCCTGTTATAATTAATAACCCGATCTTTATTCATTAATAGATTCTCCAGCTGCTGTTGGATTAATCTTCAAGTAGGAGGAGGTTCCAGCTGGTCTATGAAAGCAAAAGCTTCAGTGCATAGAAGAGAAGACACAGGAAGAATAAATTCTTCTCCAATTATAAGTATCGAGCCTATCGTACGTGTTCAATACGGTTGTAACGCTACGATAAACCTTCTAGGTAAATATAAATGTTATACGTGCATTAATGAACATTTATATTAACCATGAATACTTGCATATTATTTATTTGTTCATTTATTTATTTATTTCTATTGGTTTGTTTTATCTCATTCCTTTATTTCTCCATTTATAGCAAACTTTTAGTTTACCAGGTAATCCTTTTAAGAATGTTTATGACTGAGTCCATGAAAGATACAATATTTTGTCTAATTTGGTCATGTGAGAGATGTACCATTATAAAAATATCTACAGCAAACCAAATCAAAAATTTAATATTCATATTTTACACGTAAGTGCCTAATAAAAAGTCTGACCCAATAGAAATAAATAAATAAATAAATTAACAAATGAATATATAATAAACTTAGTAACAAAAAAGAGCAAAAATCATCAAGTTTTGTAAAATTCAACAAAGAATATATTTCCCTAGAGGACAAAGTGAAAATTTAAGAACTTACAGTATTGTGAAATAAATCCTCCTAAGTTGGTCTAAACGTTCCATCACAAGTCCAAATATATGAAGTTCCAATTGAATTCCTGTGGTATTCCAAATAAATTCCAATATTAAATGTGTTGGTGTCCCTATGGTCTCGAACGTGCTAATGTACCAATAGCCTTGAATGCGGTGATGTATTAACAGTCTTTTGATGTTTCACGACAATATAATCCAAAATGTTTTTGTCCGAATTTTTTATAATTCCAAATTAATATTTTAGTAATATATTTTACATTTGGTAATACATGTTTTACAAGATGAAACTGCATTAGGCTGAAGATTCCTATGGTGTTACATGTACCCATGCGTAGGATTCTTTTGAGATATTTTGTTCATATATTTCTCGGGAATTATTTTTTGGCCATACAGAGACCTTCACTCTGTTAGATACAGTATTTAATACGCCACCAAATATAGATTGGTTCCGTAACTTATACAGCTATTAGTTACATGTGACCAAAACTAAATTATTCATGTACTGTTAGTTGCCCTGACATGCATATGGTAGTTTCACCATATCTTTCAACAGTGTCGCTTCAACAAAATACCAAATGACAAGGATGTTTTACTACTTTGATTTGCACAATCACCGGCACTATATCACAAATATCCGACTTAGAAAGCTGTTATTTCAGCCAGAAGTATCAACTTCTTTGTATCTATTATTTATACTGCCCGTAATCCGTCCCAGTGCGTATGCAGGGTTTTATTTTACTTCACGCATGGCCCTTGGCTAAGGTCAGACCTTACAGCTTCGATCGTTTTGAGAATACTTCGATTTAGGGGGATTATTTCAGTGTGAAAACACAACTTGTGACTGAAAATTTATTTTGATTTTCAGAGTAGAGGGTTTAGTTCAGTTAATACTTTTACTGCACAATGTTTCGGTTGCTTTAGAATGTCTGTTTAGTGAGGTTTCGGTATTGAAAGGTGCCACTGTGTGTGCATATATCAGTACATAAGTACCTTGCAGCGGGCGCTTTCAAAACTAGTTAGGTTAATCTTCATTTCTCTACTAACCAAGGTGGATCAAATTGTTAAATAATTTTCGTCCAAATAGCATCTTTTTAATCTTTATTTTTTCTAACCGTCATTGCTATTATTTAAATTTTATATTATTTTCGATATAAAGCATTAAAATTTAAGTTTTACCAATCTATTTTGTCCGTAACTTCGTTTAAAAATTCACTGTAAATAGTAATGAATATCCAAAATAACTATATTACATGTATATAATATTCATCTACCTATGGGGACATATATATATATATATATATATATATATATATATATATATATATATATATATATATATATATATATATATATATATATATATATATATATAACAATAATGGTACGGTATTTATAACGACTAAGTGAGGGAAAAATAGTGACGTCTTCATAGTTAATTTTAACTCCATACTATTACCATGTCAAAGTAATCCGGATGATTTAGCTAAGAAGTTATGTAAACTTTTTTTGTTATGACGTATCTGTGTTGTGATATTTCATATGTGTTATTCTAAATACAGCAAGAAACCCGCCCACCACGAAAACATCGACCGCGCCAACACACTAATCCAAATACATGCCATCAGATCTCGCAGTACATAAAATTGGCCAACAAATTTACAGAGTTTCCGGAACAAGGATAAAGTACTACCTTTCCTTCTTTTTAAATATGTAGCACTAAAGCATAAATTGTCATCCAGTCCATTAACGCAAACACTGAGCCATTAGAAGTTACTGTAATCTAGAAATCTTGTTACGTCATTTTGTCATTTCTATGCCTAATCCAAGCAGTTAAATATATTGAGAAAACAACATTTCATTTTGAACAATTCTACAAAGTCATGAAGTATTTTACATCTTGAAAAGTTTGAGCGATGATAACAACAGTTTCATAATTATTCGATTTCAGTTTCTGATCCTGACGGTGATATTGTAAGATGTCGATGGTCAAATGGAAGTGATGAATGTGGCAGCACGTGCTCATCGTTTCCTGGAGCTTTTTTGAAAGAGGTCTATCTATCTATCTATCTGTCTATCTGTCTATCTATCTATCTATCTATCCGATCATATTTAAGTTATGGCAACTGGACAAAATTCATATTAATATAGGTTATATTTTCTGTGGTAGGTAAAACAAAATTAATTCACTCAAACTGAGAGAAATGAGAAAAGTTTCATCTTAAATATTTGGTATATATATATATATATATATATATATATATATATATATATATATATATATATATATATATATATATATATATATATATATATATATATATATATATATATATAGTCTACAATAAACTGACTACGAACAGTGCAAAACTAGTATCTAACTAGCCTGAGCGCTTTCGACTCTTAATGAGTCTTTTTCAAAGGCAAATACAAAACATAGACAAGACAAACAAATAAAACAGAAAAACCGTTGTGTTTGCGAGACTTACATGACTATGACTTGTTGTGGATGCTTCGGATATATTATGCGGATATAAAATATCTGCCAGCATCCGCAACAAGTCATAGTCATGTAAAGTTTTGCAAACACAACGGTTTTTCTGTTATGTATGTTTTTCTTGTCTATGTTTTGTATTTGCCTCTGAAAATGACTCATTAAGAGTCGAAAGCGCTCAGGCTAGTTAGATACAAGTTTTGTACTGTTCGTAGTCAGTTTATTGCATTTATCTTAATCAATCCCTGACAAACATGTATAAAACAGATCATCCTTCACAGACACAGAATTGATATTTAAGGCTGGTTGAACTGAACAGCTAAAACTTCTTCATCTCAAATTTCACTTCAAAAAAATGAAACGTAACATCAAAATATGTTGCTTCCTTTTATAGGATACGTGTACGATTTCGTACCAAGCGACAACAAATGTTGGCTTCTACGGAGTTACAATTCAAGTTGAGGACTTTCCGATCACTGGAGGCAAAGTTCCATATAGCAGCGTTCCCCTCCAATTCTTGGTGGATGTTTATTCTGTGAACCAGGGTTGCTATAATTTACCCGAATTCATAGCACCGACGAGAGCTGATCAAGAAATTGTGTACATTACTGTTGAAAAGGTGTACTTTGACCAAATTGTTGCCATCAGCAACGTTCAAAATAAAAGGTATGTCAACTTTATCCGTCACGCTTCCGGTCTTTTCCATCTTCATCCATATTTCCCTTTGGGTTTGCATATAACATTTCTTGACTCCGAGTTTGCACATTTGCTCTCTTCTTTATTAGCCAAGGTTCCGATACGTTAACCGTATCTACACCTTTGCGGTTCTTCAAATATTTTAGTGCTTTGTCCTAGCGACATCTATTGTATTTACGAGTTGCTTCCCTTAGTATGTAATGCCAGCTCACCAATAGCGTGTAACAGCAGTGCATTGTACATTGGCAGAAAATGGTGGAGGCTATTGACATCGAAAGGATACTTTGTAGGTTTAACATCGAACGTATGACTGCGTACCAGACAGAAGCCATTACAGGTGTATTTGAGTGAAAGGTATTTGTACAAACACGGACCAGCTGTGGAAAATTTCTGTTTTATGAGTCGATTTAAGCTGTGTGCTCCCTTTGTCCCGATCATGTAGGAAGAGTGTTCAAATTTGAACAACTTAATTTTGATTTAATGCGGTAGCTTGCGGCAGCATGCAATGAAATTCACAGGCCCGAAGTACCGAAATATCTGCTCGATCCGCCAAATTGTAGCTAGGGTTAACATATCGGAACCTTGGTTAGCGAAGGTGATTTGTTCCTTAGTATTAAATAATGTGGCATAAATCATGCTTATATTATACATTTCACAAAAGTCATAGCTGATTATGGATTTATTAATATTTGTCTGTCTTATGCCACTTTAATTTATAATTAAAAGTCATAGATGATTATGGATTTATTATTAATATTTGTTTGGCTTATGCCACTTTGATTTCTAATTAATTGAAGATGTATCCCCTATCATCTAAATTCGTTCTATTTTCTTATAAACTGTTCATTGCGTCTCAACATTGCATGAAACGGGCTATCTAAAGACTATACTATAATTATTATTTAAAATATGATTTAGCTTTGCAGCGCGAATAATTGCTTTAATAATACTTACATCAATAATTATTCTCCCGTTCTCCTGGCAGCTCCATGCGGCTGTACTAGAACAATTACGAAATATGTATATCTGCGAGAAATAACACAAACCCATTGACAGTTGTCGATGATGTGACTATCTTTCAAACTTCATTTGTGATAAAAGGTGCAAGAAAAACTTTCGTGCAAAATTACGTTCCTGCTATTCGTCATCGGGGATAAATTCCTGATTAAACGTCTGAATGAGAATTATTAATCCGTCAGAAACCTTTATTAAAACTGTCTGTATTTGTAAAGAAATAATAGAAAAGACTTCGGACACTTTTACCGCCAAACTTGTCGATAGTTTTAATCAAAGCAAGTTTCGTTGTACTGGAAGAAAGGGATGAAGTTATACTATGTTAAGAGTACTGAATGCTCTGCTCCGAGCTGATGATCCAAAGATTATTCCAAAACACAGTTTATATATTAGAAATCTTGCTTAACGCACCAACAATTTTCATATTGCAGCTAAATGATAGAATACCTGTATATCCATCCAATAAGTTTGACTATTCTTTGAAATCATAAACATATGCAGAGAAATCAAAATTTTGACGCCTGAATTCCACGTATTACATTACTGAAAATCCAAATTAAACAAATAACTAAATTAGTACATGAAATGTAGAGCACACAAAGTACAAACATGATTCAATCGTATAATTTAAAATCTTTGTCTTGAACACACTCAGTTTATCGATGTTTCAAGATGATTTGTTTGGGTTATGTGAAATTGAATCATCGAAAATGTGTATTGAGTAGATTGTAATAAGAAATGATACCATTTAGACAAGTTAGTTACACATTAGACTTTTTTCAGGATAGTGGAAATTACGACAGTTTCTCCCCTTGGTTTCGTAAAATCTGCTCTAGAAGAATATCCTGACGTACCCGGATCTTGGTACATCAACATGACCTGGACGCCTTCTGCTTCCGCTGCCAACACCATGCACATTCTTTGCTTTACTGCTACAGACGAAATGAAGTAAAATATACATTTACATATAGTGTGATTTTTCCTTTTCAACACTACTTGTCATGAAAATATCTGAAAAGATACGTGATTTATTAAATATTCCTAATTCGGTAATATTACCTGTACATGCATTTGCATGCCCCAGCTTTTGAACATTTCTTCCCCGAATCTTGAAGGTAAGTACCTAGAACCTTACCAGGTTTTATATATAATCACTGGAAAATTGCCGGTACAGTGGCTTAGCTGGGGGGGGGGGCAGTTGTCCCCGGGCGCCATGTGCCAGGGTCGCCAAAATGAGGAAAATACAACTATTCGTTATATCAGATGCACTCGAAGGGGTTTTGTCCCCGGGCGCTAAGTAAGGGGACGCCAAGTTTATGTTTTGTCCCCGGGCGCTAAGTACCCTCGCTACGCCACTGTGTCGATAAAACTTCTATAAAAAATTTGTCTTTTTATTAGAAGTGTATTGTGTAAATGAAGTTATGTGCATACAACTTTAAACAGAGATGATAAAGCATGTTGTTTTGATTCAATATACAAGACGCCTAATAGGCAAGATGTGAAGATGTTTTTGTGTACATATAAATAATACATCTATTTAATATGGGATACATGGTATTTCAGTTGCTAGGCCACTGCAATCGTAATCCGGGTCTGTTTCCATGGTATGTCATTGGGGAAAAGAAATTAGCTCTAAATAATTCGGCATAATACAGCTAATGCTGTGTTAATAATACCGTTGAAACCAATAAAATGCCACAACAGAAATCTTATTTATATCACCCTTGCAGAAGAGAAACACGACTAAGAGAAATATTTGCTCTTTATGAATCAATTACCTTAAAATCTTATACTGAACCGAAGATTTTTTGCATTTTCAGACTAACTAGTGAACAACGATGCATAAATTTAATCGTGTCTCCAAGTAAGTTGGTACATACATACATACATACATACATACATACATACATACATACATACACACATACATACATACATATATGCATACGGACAGACAGACATACCTTTCCTGAGATCTGAAAAAAATTAAAATCATTCAAGAATGGTTGATACATTAATTACGACCAGTTCGTTCGTTTTTCTTTTTGATACATCACTATGACGATTTATTTTCTCACATATGATTATCATTTTGTTTTCTTGTTTCAAAACAGCCCCCAAAAAACCTGTTAATTGGTGTCACTATTGAACTTTTAACAATCAACAACTGCCTATAGTAACTCATGATTTAGCTTCTTTTTTATACTTTGAGATAATTTACAATAGTATTCAAACTGGAACTTCTTCGCAGCACATTCACGTTGGTGCTTTGAATATATCGTGTTCATATCTACTGTTGAATGTTTTATTATTCCAGATATCGAATTTAACGGATCGAATGGTAAGACAAAATGCTTCTTTATCTTTCTAAGTGGATAAATAAAAAGGATGATTATTATTGGCAAACAACATTACTTGACATATTCTTTCTGGTAAAAGCTCTAGAGAAAAGAAACTTATGATCTCTACGAGAGATAGATAGAGCGAGAGATACAAATATACACCATGCAAAGCGCAAAGTGCTAGCAGGACGCGTGA
>JAECUM010058025.1:0-19039 GCA_016617855.1 Megalonaias nervosa | reverse complement strand
TTTTTTTGTGTGTTTTTTTTTTCCTCAAATACTATAGTCATTGCGATCCAAGAAGGACCTCTATAGAAGAAAGAGAGGTTTCCCTCCTTCCTAGATGGGCCAGTTAGGGGCACCATAGATCTAAAAGAAAGAAAATACATATAACTTAATATGCTTTAGAGGTAGTACATATATAATATAATACAGAGACATAATAAAATTATCTTATATAATCGGTGAAAAGGCTCCTCTATCACCACTATATTAGAGATCATTAATAATATCAATTTCAAGGAACTTTCTAAGTCTTTCATAAATGTTTGTCACCAACTTTTACTTCCTCTCATCTTCGCTAGCCAAGGTTCCGATAACCCTATCTACACCTTAGCATATCGAGCAGATATTTCTGTGCTTTGGGTCTGAGCATTTCATTGGATGCGGCGGCATAAACTAAAGCCGGTCACCCCAATTCTTTCAAAAGAATTACTAAATGGGGTAAGACCGATAAATATATATGTATACATTAAATATAAAGTGCAATGCAAAGATATATATATATATATATATATATATATATATATATATATATATATGTGTGTGTGTGTGTGTGTGTGTGTGTGTGTGTGATAAGCAAACATAACTCCAGTCTCCTCACATCCAGAAAAGATTACCAGAGACGGAGACCGGAGAACACCTTCAAATTCCCTTATTTACCATTTCTAATGTTTCTCTTTTTAGGATATGTAAAAATCAAATACATCAAGGATAAACAAAAGAAATCTCAGTAGCTACCTAAGAAAGGATATACTAAAGTATTAAACACAGAATAAAAGTGTTATGTGAACGCCGCGCACCCAGCACAGGAGTAAGCGAGAACATTTATTACGTTTAGGCAAATACGACTAGATGATTTCTTATTCTACACGCTGGGCTAGACGATAGGAGTTCAAAAGGTGACGTCATATAATTAGGCATACATTTTAAATGAGTATTGTGGGTGGGTGTATAGAACACATTAGATATCATGATGATGTCCTGTCAAACGTTTCTTGTGTACTTTTTCCACAGGGAAGCAAAATTGTACTACACAGAAGATGAAAATTCATAACAGGATCATTGCCAATAAGAGCTAGCAAGTCTCTGGACATTATTCCCAGAAGAGTATTGACAAAATCAATCTCAGACAATGAATATAAGTACATGTAAACTTGTTCTCCGAATCGATCAATAATGTGGTACCAAAATCTACCCTGATCTGGTATAAGAAAACTACATGCTCCTATGAAATGGTCAACGACAGAAGAAAACAAGGTATGGCAGCGAGTAGACACAGCATCATCCGTAGATATAAAAAAAAATTGAACACGATATTGACAACAACTAAACATGATTCAAGAGAAGTTGCAAACTTCCTGGGAACTTCCCGTAATACAGAAGGGATCAAACTGCCATCAAGCAATAACTTCTGAAATCTGTGAGCGATGCGTCTTCAGTTAGTCTACACTTCAAATGAGGTACCAACATTGCATTTAACAATACGTTTCCAGTCTTTTTTGTTTTTAAACTGGGAATTGACCTTGAATTATCAACGATTCAAGAACCTATTTAAGTCAGATTTATCAAGTACTCTATAAATGTCAGGAATAAAAACAGTTTGTTCTGTTTTGGGGTTTTGATAGTTGAAGAATCGGAGTAAAATGCTGTGGGGTTTTTTCCTCCACAAAATAGGCTGCAGGCAATCTACAGAGTTACTCCAAGAAAAACAGCTCATTCATATCCATGCAGGCTTCAGTTGGTGAAACACCCAGTAAACTCAGTGCAATGTCAGTTCGTGTGTATCTGTCTAGATAGTCCTTGCATGTGCTTCATGCAAAAACGATGACCTCTCTCTAATGTAAATTGTCTTGTTGCATGAAGACAAAGCAAGATGCGACGAGCGTTACATTGTTCATATACTTTGACCTTGCAACGCATGTAGCAAACATTGCGATGCCATGTTATGGGGGATACCATGTTGGTCTTCTTCTAGTCAACCGGGTCCCATGATTGGAATCATATTACATGCATACCTATAACCCGATGGCTATCAAATATATGCTGTGGGCAGACGTTGCATCGGGTTTCACAATCATGAAATGCTCGTTGTAATGCCATAGTTTGATGCAGAATTTTCGCTGTGGCATCATGTCCCACCCAGTCACATTATCCTGATACCAGGCCGACTTGTCCTAACACGAACCTCTTAATGCTGAGCGCCCAGCGAGGCAGCTGCTAGTACCATTTTTATAAGTCTTTGGTATGACTCGGCCGGGTTTCAAACCCATGACCTCCCGCATCCGAGGTGGACGCTCTAACCACTTAGGCCACCGGAACGGTGTCTTTTTTATAGTCAGATGAGCTTTCATTAAAAGCTATAATATTACTTTTCTTGGAATTGCATCTGAATCCACACTTGAAATAAGAAGACTTGAGTCATTCGAAAGAAGAGCTAAGAACGAGAATGACAGTATTCGTCACCACAAAAGAGCAGAAAAAATCAGATTACGAAACGTGAATAAGCATATATATAATTATTCAGGTGGAAGTTTCAATGTATTTATTAATTTAAGACAAGAAAATAAACTTTATTTCATTAGCTCTCTTCCGTCGGACCTGAATAGTTTTAGCCATTTATCCCATATTCATCGAAAATCAATACGAGTATCAGACAGGGAATATACGTATGTGTACTTTTTGCTATGAAATAATTGCAACTGGAATCATAAAGCTATCTTTATATGGGAAAACGCGTGTAGAGACTTTTTAATTTTAAATGTACGTAAGATATCCATTAAGAACAGGTGTCGTTTATATAAAGATGCCATGAAAACCGATTTCTTCAGACATAAATATGGAACTAAATCATTCTATTTAGCCCAATACTTTCAAGTAATTATACACTGTTGTAATCTGTAATATTTGAATGCCATACTTCATATGTTGTAGCAATGAACAAATACACGTTCATCACACGAAGTACAAAGCTAATTTTACACGTTAAAACGAATTTTTATCGACCACATTATTACAATGGTATCAACAAACTGACACACTTTCACGAAATTTTACAGGGGATGCGATGAGTCGATTTCTGAAAGACATTCGATTTTGAATTGAAAGTGATTCTTCAAAGACTCTTTTTACTACCTAGTTTATTTACTGAGATTTCAGGCTGCATAATTAATCCTCTTCTGTGTGTTTGTGTATAGACATTGTATATGCACACACATACACAAGTTTATATATATATATATATATATATATATATATATATATATATATATATATATATATATAAGACTTCTAATTCAACATCAACAGAAACAATTATTTTTGTGATTTTCATTAATTCTGTACTACTACCCTTTAAAACGTTGTTATATCATCTTCTCACCTATAATGTTTTCCACATGTTCGCCACTACACTTTCTATGAATCCTGTTATGCATTCATCCTTAAATCCTTGTGTATATTTTATTGTAGCAGTAGATCAATCGTCTTGTTTTTAATAGCAGCTGTTGTCTAAAGATACCTCATCTTGTAAGAATTGTTCATTATCTATATATATATATATATATATATATATATATATATAAAGTATTTAGAAAGAGCTCTAAAGTGGTAAATTACTGTGTGTTGGATACTGAGTCGTTTGTGCACATCGGTTACCCAATAGTGATAAGACGCTGCAGTCATTTGTTTGCGTTAGCCTCTGCATTTTGAAATCAATTATTCTGACGCGGGAATTAGGCCTATCTGTTTTATATGTTTGATTTGCATTCTTTTATATTATAGAAGAACCAATGACCTACAGTTGTGGTGTCGGAGCCAACACGTCCCTATTGATATGCTTTAGATTACGGTGTAACATCCAACACATCCCTATTGACATGGTTTGAATTACTGTGCAAGATCCAACACGTCCCTGTTCATATGGCTTGGATTACGGTGTAAGATCCAACACGTCACTATTCATATGGCTTGGATTATGGTGTAATATCCAACACGTCCCTATTGGCATGGTTTGGATTACGGTGTAATATCCAACACGTCCATGTTCATATGGTTTAGATCACGGTGTAGGATTCAACACGTCCCTATTCACACGGTTTGGATTACGGTGTAAGATCCAACACGTCACTATTTTCATGGTTTGGATTACGGTGTAAGATTCAACACGTGCTTATTGACATGGTTTGGATTATGGTGTAAGATCCAACACGTGCTTATTGGCATGGTTTGGATTGCGGTGTAAGATCCAACACTTGCCTATTGACATGGTTTGGATTGCGGTGTAAGATCCAACACGTACCTATTGACATGGTTTGGATTCCGGTGTAAGATCCAACACGTGCTTATTGACATGGTTTGGATTACGGTGTAAGATCCAACACGTGCCTATTGACATGGTTTGGATTACGGTGTAAGATTCAACACGTGCTTATTGACATGGTTTGGATTGCGGTGTAAGATCCAACACGTGCTCATTGGCATGGTTTGGATTGCGGTGTAAGATCCAACACTTGCCTATTGACATGGTTTGGATTGCGGTGTAAGATCCAACATTAACTATTGACATGGTTTGGATTCCGGTGTAAGATCCAACACGTGCTTATTGACATGGTTTGGATTCCGGTGTAAGATCCAACACGTGCCTATTGACATGGTTTGGATTACGGTGTAAGATCCAACACGTGCCTATTGACATGGTTTGAATTGCGGTGTAAGATTCAACACGTGTCTATTGACATGGTTTGGATTGCGGTATAAAATTCAACACGTGCCTATTGACATAGTGTGGATTGCGGTGTATGATTCAACACGTGCCTATTGACATGGTTTGGATTACGGTGTAAGATCCAACACATACCTATTGATATGTTTTGGATTACGGTGTAAGATTCAACACGTGCCTATTGACATGGTAATTTACGGCACAGTAGCAAACGTATGCTATTTTAGTGCCGAGACGATTGGATTAACGTGTCTTGCCAATGGACAAACGACTGTAACTCAACCGGACTAATCTGATGGTAGGATTAGAACCTACACACTTTCGGTCGGAAGCTTGACACACTGACTACTATACCTTCACTACCCCGGCCTCTGTTAATCGCCACTTTACGACATGCATGAGAGCGGATCGGGTCCATTCTGCACCCCGAACCTGCAGGCAAAAAATATGGACAAGATGAATTACTTACGTCAAATTACAGCAGAACCTGGAAAGAGTGTAGAATGAACTATTCCGGTTGTCCTTGTTACATACAGTCCGTGATGAAACCAGCTATCAGTTATTATGCTTGGTCTGTTCCCATCAGTCCCAGTAAAGGGCTGTTCCACTCCGAAGTCAACAGACTTTGTAAGGACCGTCCCGTTTCCTGAAACAATTTTAAAAATACAAAAAGAAACAACCATATAATTTTTAGAAGGTGACTAGGATTTCGTTAACAACCATATATATATATCGCTAGATAGCTTAGCTTTGTTTTTAACTAATACGTTGTTTAGAATTAAACGTTTCATTTTATTAAGATTATTTCTGCAGCTAATTAGGTATTTTTGGTAGGAGGAGGGGTCAAATTCCTCCACAAAACCTCTCTCTGCCCAGCAATTTAATGGTGTAATTAGCTTACATGTGCAGTCCTCGCAGATCCTGATGCATTCTAAGAAAAAGAATAAATTGCAGTTGTCATACGAGTCTCAGTCATTGTTCTTGCTGGATAGGCATTCATGCCGTGTAAGCATTCATACAGGCATTCATACCACGCTTTATGGTGGACCCGGCCAGAAACAAAATGATAACTTATTAATCAAATCTTGTTTTAGTACATGCAGCGGACATAATTTATGTCGGATCAGGAAATTTACAAAATCGTGTTACAAGAATACTCTGTAATCCTGTCGAACAATTTAAACATACAAATGACCGTATCATTTCTTTTTATAACAGGGGGTTTACCTATTTTATAGCTCTAAATCAGGCCCTCCTCATTAAACTTTACGCAGTACTAAGTCTTACTCGAAAATATCACAACCTAATAAAGGCTGTATTTGCAGATTTCGAGTAAATTCTTTTTAATCCGGGGTAACATGCATTGCTTGAAATATTGAGCAATCTTTATTACGCGGAGGCCTGACCAGTTTTATTTGGTTTGAAACGTGCGAAATTTATTATTCTGCAGACATAATAAAACACGGATTTCGCAAGTTTTTTTTTATTACAGAGCCCTTTTTTTGAGACAAAGTATTCACTTCTTTGGTATACAATTTATTTTCCAAGTAATGAGTCAAATAAGAAAAACGATCATACAGGGCTTACTGTGTGGAAAAAGAAATTGCCGGGGCCGTGGGTGGCCGTGTGGTCTAATGTGTTCGTCTTTTCAAATCAGATCAGTGACTTATCACCTCTGTCCGCATGGGTTAGAGTCTCGGGCTTAGGCAACGTGGTTAGGCAAGAACGCTTGCCAGTAGCTTCCCATTGGTCGGCGGTTCATTTTGGGGGTTTTCTCAGGTTTTTCCTCCGCCGAATATCCTGGCTGCCTTGATAAGCCTATCGTGTGATGAAAAGTGGTGTTAAACCTGCAACAACAACAACAACAACAACAACAACAACAACAAACCATTACTGATGAAATCTAAGGACTTTGAACCCTCAGGATTCGCCCTCAGACAAACTTTTTCCTCGTGCTCCGGCGTACGGGCTTCAACTATTCGTCGTGCTCAATTACAGGAACTTCAATTTTTCATTCTTGCTCGGGTATATGAGCTTGAACATTTACATCTTGCTTTGGTTTTCGAGCTCGTACTTTTCCGTCATGCTAGAAGTAAAAATATCCACCGCTCCCTTGAATGGTAAACGCGTGCTCAGATTTGATGCAATGCTTTTGGCTAAGGCGAAATCGAAATGTCGACGGTCGCATTCTGCACTGATTATATCATACATATGACGCCCACCAGAAGTCAACAATGACAGTATCCCTTATAAGGGCTATTGGTATTGCAAAATTCAGTACACGTGGGTGGGGATGGTACTCTGTGAAAAAATGGCTAAAATTATGGTAATAGTAATGTACCGTTTCTTTCAATTAAGTATTCTGCAATATTTACCAGTTAGTCTGTGAGAGATTAACATTTAATGAAAATACCTCCTTGCCTTTTTGCCCAAAGAATTTAATGCAGTGTACAGTAATAAGGGCGTGTATGTAGTGGAAAACTAAAATCACCGATGTGTAAGAACAACCCAAGAGTAAGAGATTTTGTATAAAACTTCGAGAAATTGAACAAGATATGTTTTCTGTACATACTGTTTGCAAATAAAATTGATTTCTGTCAGTCCTGAACAACCTTGACAGTAGTGAATTAAACTGTAGGGAGGCCTGTACTAGCCATAAGCAGCATTTTATGATGGTGACAGTGTCATGATTCTGCATGTATTTTAGTAATAATAATAGTGAAAAAATTTGTTTGTCCCAAAATAAACAGTCTGGAATCTTTTTCATATTTTGTGCTCGCATGTCTTTCTGTACATGCTTTACATACGTCAATTCTATCACACTTAAAAATTCAGTTTTCTATACTTTTTTATTAATTAAAGAGTATTGCATCTACATCTTTAACCACCTTCTTGACATCCTTATAATGGATTCAAAGCAGAGTACAAAATGTTAGACTTTGGTCTATTTTTTCACTTGATTTAGACCATTAGCCACATTAAACTGCCTTCTTGTATCTTTCTTTCTACAGCGCTTCACGTTTTAGCAAATGACTAAAATGTACAACGATGAAAAGTAATTTCCCCCGTGTTCAAATGTCACACACAAAACAATAAAAATAAGTATGTATTAGAAATACATAAAAATGTCACTACATCACAACATGCATTGAACACAAGGCTCAGTTTATATGAAGAATGCAACGCTCTTTGCTTGTCGCTTAGTTTTCATGCAACAGCGCAATAAGAGCTCATGCCGTGATCTACTGCACGTAAAATGCAATATCAATTTGGTTATTTTAGCTCATTAAAATACAATTTCCGCAAAACAGATTGTACCTGAACTTTAAAATGACATGGATTTTGTAAGTTAATAATTTATATCTTTTCCTTTTATTACGAACTATACGTGATAGTTGGATTAGACGTGGATGACGACTTAGACGTGAATGAATTTTCTTTTTTGCGTTAAAATGGATATCAGGAACCATCTGCAGCAATTTCACTTAACTTCACAAGAATCAAGTCGCACGTGCATATCTCAGTTCGTGGTCGTACATGTACCAGTAACAAAACATTGACACAGGTCTGCAGATTTCCCAGCTGGACTTCTTCCACTGTACCTGACTTATTATTTTTCTTTGGAAAATCTGGAGTTGTTCTGCATGCGGTTTCGTTACCGCATATGGCGTGATCTGAGGGTGGTTTAATTTTGTATTTTGTAATTATTTCAAAATACTGAGTTCGGTTCAGCCAGTACTGCACGAGCAAATTGTTCGATAGGCGATCATCGTGTACTGAACATCATGGAAGGTCAGGGTACTAGGCTATCGGCATACATTCGATGTATGATCGACATGATGACCTCGAAGTTGTTGTTGTTGTTGTTGTGGGGCTTAACGCCATTTTTCAGCACACGATAGGCTATACATAGCGGCCAGTATTAATGGTGGAGGAAGAAACCTGGAAATCCCCGGAAAGAACCACCGACCCATGAGAACCTACTGGCAAGCTTTCTCACATATCCACATTCGCCGAATCCGAGACTCGAACCCACGCCGACAGAGGCGACATGGCAGTGATCCGTAACGGAGAGCGCTTTAGACCACTCGGTCACTCTGGGCCCCCGACCTCGAAGTTACGAATACTACAAATATTCCAATTCATTTGGCCAAATCACCAATTTTCTTTTTAATAATGCTCGTGCGTCTCTCTTGAAAATGGAAGCTTGACCAAACTGGATCATTTAGTAAGAAAGTTGTAGAATTTGATACAATTGGAAATCTTTCAAATTCAAGTTGTTGATTTTTTTTCTGCAAAGTAATTACATACTTATATAAATGTCCGCTTGCGTTTTTCCTTTCTGGTGACAATGTATTAATAAGGCTGCACAACCATGAAGTTTTTGTTCATCTGTTGAAAACGTAACAATGTCTGACCAGAAGAAATTCATAAACTTTTGATAGTCTCTGTCTCTTAACTTAAACCATGTCTAACTCTTAAAAATGTGTGATAGTCTCTTAAAAGTACAATTATGAAACTAATGGACGAGTGGTTGGAAAATGTGGGTGGGCGATGGTATGAATAAATGAATGAATGAATGAATGGGTGGGTGGGGAGAATGGAGTTGAGACAGAAGGAAAAATTTATTTCGGTAACTAGTGATGCAGCTCGGAAGAACACTCTTGGGTCCCAGAAGCATATGGGATCAGTTTTCTGAAGACAGAGAAGGATCTTCCTGTATGATGGAATGATTGTTCAAGGAGTAGATCGCCTCTTCCAAAAAGGAGAAGTCGAACACATCTCACGTTCACAGTATCGTAATGCAGCCTTCCACGTGAAAGAATGTGCACCGCTTGTCTCAGGGTAGCGTATCACTGCCTTCCACGAGGAAGGAAGTGCACCGCCAGTCTCGGGGTAGCGTGTCTTGCATATCCGAGTGGGAGGAGCAGCAGAGCAGCACCGCAACTAGATGACTGATGAAGACGAACTAGGTTCTGACATATCTATATCGACATACCGGTTACTGACCGGTGACCGGTCCGGTCAGTGTTCAGTGTCTGGTGACCGGTCGCCAGGCACCAGAGACCGGTCAGTTTATCAAAGTGACCAGTCAATGTGTAATGACCGGTCACCGGTTATCTCTTTTAACACCAGTCATCACTCGGAGGCCTCATGGTACGAAGATAGGGATCGGACCGAGATATCCCCTTTCCCCATTCTACCATCTTACCCTGTACTTACTGGGTGTCTGCCCAGCAGGTCTAGACAAGGAAGGGGAACTGGATCAGTATATCTCATTTCCTATTATTCCAGTGAATCCTTACGGGATGAGGGGCCATCGACCTCAGGGTAATTGGTCCCTTCTGCCTCCTTGGACTGCAGGACTTTCGACCCGGCGTTGAGACGATGCCGTGTCTCGTGTCACGCCACCACCTCCTCGTCAGGTGGCATTAGCGTGGAAGGCTGGATGCATAACATTATCCAGGAGACAAAAGCGGTCTCCTCTTCATCCTGGATCTTCTAGAACACAAAAAGCCCCTACTCACCACTACGAGCAAGTACTGGAAATGGCACCGAGTGCTCCTACGTCACTCCCTCCGAAAGATATAGTGATGTCCAAGAGCTTTTGGCACAGATGTGCGAATATGAAAATTTCAGATATCGTGTCGGAAGCTAATTTTTCCTTTAAACAGTCTATCGGCCTCTAAAGTGAAAGTCGCCAACGCAAAATTAATGTGTCAGTGACATACGTGTATCACCACATAGAGACTCCACATCGCTGTACATTGCATAAAATTCTGTGGACAGAAAGTATGGAACTATTTAATTATACGTTATTCTTTCGTAACCTCGTTGCTAAATGTTGTATAATAAATAACTGAAGCAAACTGGACATCACTATCACTATAATTGTTAGCCATTTCTTCACAATCAGATTATTATCCCCACTCACATGTACCTAATTTTGCCTTGCCAATAGCCGTTATATTATCTTTCTATCTGACTTGATGAATCCTTTCACGCGACGTCTGTGGCTTGCTCACACACGATGCATCCTTATTTGTATAGTCAGCCTATGCTAGTTTTACGCAACAATCGCCTCATGAACCAGCCTTAGCAAAAGCGGGACCCGAAGCAGCAGAGAGGGTGAACCCTACAACTTTGTAGAGACCTTATTTTTGAAAATTAAGGGTTCCTACGAAGGCTGAAAAAAAATAAGTTTTTGCCTTAATAATGAAAACTTCTTTAATTGACCAGATTTTTTCACAATCTGGTCACGTGTGTATGTCATTCACCCTCTCTGCTGCTATAAATTAAACAGCCATATAGATATTATCAATAATGAGTATCGGAGAACCACACTCAGCTAAATTAGCTCGAGAGCGACTAGAGGCAATTAAAAAATATCTACCCGTTCGTGATTCTGTTAAGCAACAACTACAATCGCGTCAGGAATCTCAAGTTGAATTTGAGGAGGATACAAAAAAAATATTTAAACCTATCACTGAGACCACTAAAGGTATTCAACCTGTGTTAGAGAAAACCGCTGAAGTAACTGGAAAAATAGCAGAAGAAAATAAAAAAATAGCAAGAAGAACAAAAAAGACAAAAGAAATTTTACGTGAACTTCCAGCCGAAATAGCTGCTGCGATGCCAGTTCCGAAAATACCTGAGGATGAAAATCAACCTGAAGGTGCTGAAATAGGTGATATAGAGGAACGTCTACTAGAACAAGAAGAAAGAATTAACATAAATGACAAATTTTTCGAAGATGCTATTGATATTATTAAAAACGCTAAAGGTCCAATGGATTTAGCTAAGATTGCTGAGGATAATTATATTAATCGAAAACAGTTTTTAAAACCTGAATATACTGATAAATATATAGATCGTGATAATTGGTACAAATGGATATTTCGCATACGCTATGACGTTAATCAGGCTAGAAAAAGTGATCCAAGATATAGAGATTATATTTATGCAATAGAAGAATATGTTACCTTCATACAATTACCACCAGAACAACAACAACAAGTAATTAAACAACAACAATATAAACAAGAACAACAACAATATCAACGAGAACAAATACAACAACAACAAAAAGCACCAAAATCATTTCGTGATTATCCAGGATCACCAAAATCACGAATACCAGTTCTATCTCCTACATCAAAGAAAACAACACCACCGAAACCAAGAGAAGAGGAAGAAGAAGAATTTCAAGACGCTCCAGGCGCAACTGGAAGTGGTTTAGGAAGTGGTCTTATTACTTGTCCCAATAACGTCCTTGCTGATGTCGATCGACTAGAAATCCTCATCGGAGGAAAACGAGCTGGTAATAATTCCCCAGAAATCATTAATGAAGCAGCTGATATTTGCAAACGATTATTTAGTGGCGGCATCATGGATATTAATGTATATCGATCCCTCATTAATGAAATCGCCGATGATTATTATAGTGACTAAGTATGTAATTAGTGATAAAATCACTTAATAATAACAATGATCGTGCATGGTACTCAACGTGGACCTACCATGGTCAGGGTAATAAACTCTCGATTACCGATATACAGAGCAACCTACGGAGATGGATTAGGTGATGTTGTTCAGGGTCTGTTTACAAGAATAGCCCCAAAAGCAATACCAATTGCAAAGCAACTAGGAATGAAAGCTATTGATGTTGTTCGTGAAAAAGGTGTAAGCGCTGTTGGTAATCTCGCTAGCAAAGCATTCTCAGCGATCAAAGATAGACTATCACGATTAATACGCAGACCGACCCGACCTGTGAAATTACCTAGCACTGAAGTGATGCCAGCAAATGTCAGTAAAATAATAAATCAAGCAGCTAATCAAAAACTAGCGGAGTTAGCTGATATCCCGATGTCGGAAAAGGAAAAAAATACAACCGCTAGTCTGATAGCAGGAAGTGGTCTTCGAGTTAGACGAAGACGATAATAATAAAGATGTTCAAGCGTATTTCTAACACCGCGTTTGACATAGACGCACCAGTTCTCAAAGATGAGTCTGTGCGCGATTATCAGTATTATTCTTATGTTGCCCGAATTCCAAATCAGCGTGGAAGAATCGAACTACAGGTTCAAGATACAAGTAGGTATTTCTTACCCGCTGAAGCATTTATTGAAGTCGAAGGTGAAATTTTAAATAACGCTGTTCCTGCAGCACCAGTAGCATATGGAGCTGATGTTGGTGTCGGCTTTGTTAATAATGGTATTATGGCGTTGTTTGATAGCGCTACGTACATGATTGACGGGAAAAATATTGAATCAATTCAGAAAGACGTTGACGTTGCCACGACAATACTAGGTCTTGCGAGATATAGCGACGATTATTCAAGATCAGCTGGTCCATCAATGATGTTTTCAAAAGATACTTCTAACCACTCTGATAACAATCAATACAATATAAGACGACCTAGAAACGCCGCCAACAACGTTGACGCTGATGTGTGGCCGGTGGTTCATGGTTCTAATCCAAATTTCAACTTAGGATTTGCAGCACGTCGATCAATGTTGAAAGATGGAAATAGAAGATTTTCATGTGCAATTCCACTGTCACATATCTTTGGATTCTGTAGAGATGTCAGAAAGGTTATTTTTGGAGCCAAACATACAGTTGTACTAGTACGAAAAGCAACCGACAATGATGGAATATGGCGATCTGCTGGTGTTGGTGATGGTAAAGTAGAACTAACAAAACTTTCCCTGTGGATGCCAGTGATGATTCCATCGATATCTGAAGAAGACAGGTTGCTATCTTTCATGAGTCAAGGCGGTAAATCAACGTTGTCATGGTTAACAATGACCACAGATGTTGTTCAGAGTGCAATTGATGGTTTATTTACATGGCAGATAGCTTCTCAGCAAGGTGTTTCTGCACCAAGACATATATTTATTGCGTTTCAAAATGCAGTACGAGTAGACGATCAAACACATAGTCATATGATATTTGATAAAATCGGTGTTTCTGAGATTTCATTAAGGATAAATGGACACCAAGAACCATCCGAGGATATTTTGTTAAATTTCGATCAAAATCATGTAGCACGGGCTTATCATCGATTAATGTCGTTCATGGGTCGTGATCAAAATGTTGATACTGGTTTACAAATATCGCAGTTAGATTTTACATCGCTGTATCCGATTTATTACTTTTCTCTAGAACATTTAGATTTAATAAGACAATCTGTTGTAGATATTCATCTTCGAGCTCGTGTGGTAACAGGAGTTATTGTTAATTACAGAGCAATTGCTGTTATACTCAGCGATAAATCGATGTTACTCGAAGGTGTTGGTGGACGAATGAGAGTTATTGATGCTCCAGTAGAAAACATGTAATTAGATTACCTGATTTAAAATCAGGATAATATTAATAATGTCATATCATTACGTTAGTGTGAGTCTGACTCCTGGTCAGATTAAAAGGCTGCAATCAGCATCAAAAATTAATTGTGGAATAAAAATATCACTAAAGCGAGAACAGATGACCGGTGCAAATAAACTGTCGTTGACCGAGCGTCAGTTCAAAAACTTCAACGACGCTAAAAAATCAAATAAAGGCGTCAAACTTAATCTTTCTGCGGGCGCCATCAAAGACATCGCTAAAACGGGTGGTATATTTCCACTTCTTGCAGCAATACCAGCATTAATAGCAGCTGCAGCCCCAGCTGTTGCAAAGGCAGCTGCGCTAGGTGCTGTTGGAACTGCCGCTGGAATGGCGTTAAAGAAAGCAACTGGACAAGGAATCAAAAAAAAGGGAAAGGGTCTAAGATTACCAGGAACCCCGCCTTCGTGGTACGGAAAGGGTCTAAGATTACCAGGGACCCCATACTGGTACGGAAAGGGTCTACGATTACCAGGGATAGTTTACTAATAACACCCATGTCCAATTTTGATTTACTTAATGCTGCTAAGCAATTAAAAATAAAAAATTTCAGAGGTGTTTTTATGCGCGATCAATTACCTACCGTTGCAATGCAACATGAAACCGGTATCATTAATCTCGATAAAAATTCTGGCCCAGGCACGCACTGGGTCGCATATGCAATTGATCCACGTGGAATTATTTATTTCGATTCGTATGGATTAGCACCACCAAAAGAATTTCTTCATTACGTTAGCAATAATACTGCTCCAATCTGGTATTCAACGCTACCGACACAAAAATAACTGATCCTCCAATATGCGGCCGTGAAACCCTCGCTATGCTTGATGCTGTATCAAAATCAACAGCACCGCCTCATAAAGTCGTACACGCGTTCACTACGCTACGTCATAATACTTAAACTGATATCAGTAAATATAATGGTAGATATTTACGGAAGATCCTCAGGTAGAGCTCAGAAGATCGATTTATCTAAATATGCAACTCTTGATCAGCTCAGAAATGAAATCGATGATTTATTAAATATCACAAGTGTGGATCAAAATGAAGTCGTCGTTTTTCAGGACAAACAAGGACGATTAAAAACGAGTAATATACAACTACCAGATGTACTTATACGAATTCCAAACGCGGTTGTTAATAATGTCGTTACTTTCACTGATCAGGGTAAAATACAGGATTCCGGTAAGTCGGTTAACGATTATGTTAAGAAAACTGGTGATGTATTTACCGGTGATATTATTATGTCAGGAAGAAAAATTACGTATCTTGGAGATCCAATCGCGGATACAGACGCAGCAACAAAAAAATACGTCGATGATCAAGAATCCAAATACGTGTCAGTGCGCGGTGGTATAATGCGTGCATTTCTCAACATGAATAGTAATGGCATTAATAATCTCAGAACACCAGAAACAGATTTTGACGCTGCAACGAAGAAATACGTCGACGATAAGGAAATTCCAATAACGACTTCGTTAACGACTATCAATGATGGAATTACTGCATTTAGAACTGAATATAATAATCACATACAAACATTTCTAAATTTTCGTAGAAATGTAAACAGAAATATTAATGATTTTTTTGGAACTCCACCAACTGTTATTATTAATCTCGCTGACATTAACGCAAGACTCAACGATATCATTAGTGGTATTCCTAACATTATTCAAAAAACTAATCTCGTTAAAATTCCTCACAAGCAGATCATTAATATCGTGTACACAGTCGCATCAGGAAAAGCAACATGGACACCGGAAAATAACACCCTTAAACATACCGCAGAGGTCACTGGTGTATACAGATTATCTATATTTTGTGCTGAAAAATTTACTATATTTACCACATTTACATGGCGTCATTCAACCGATAGTTTTTCTGGAACTGTGTCTATAGTGTTAAACAAAGATGTCGAGGAAACGTTTATGTTAATAGCGAATGATAAAAAGTTAACCGCAGCGACTTATTGGTGGTGTATTGAGTTCGTAGCTGAAACTCCCGAATTAGTTACCTAGATAAGTATAATGAATCAAGAATCATTTATCGACGTTCAACGTCACAGATACACTCAAGTATGTGAGTGTCAAACTAAACTAAAAAATATCATCGACGATTACACGATAAAGGTAAAAAAATATCGTCGTCGTATGGTTGTTATTGATATAATGGTATACTCGGTTTCTGCTGTTATTGCTGGAACTGGATTATTATTATCAACAATAACGATGACAGCGCCTGCAGTTGTAACGATCATAGTTTCAACGGCAACAACATGCGCAGGTATTTTCAGTATTATCTCTAAAAAAATATCTACGTGTACGAATGATAAACTAAACGAGTATATAATGAAATTACACACAGCAACAGCCGCATACACTAAATTATGCTCGTATATTTCAGCGTATCCCAGTGATGGTAAAATATCCGATGAGGAGTTCGTAACGATAATGAAAACCTACGATGAAGCGTTCATAGTGGAACGCGATGCGTTCTCTAGTGACGGAAAGATGGAGAATTAAATAATAACGATAATAATAATGTCATCGTTAGAATTACTTCAGCAGATCGTAGCTAATACAACGCCGTCAAAAACTAC
The DNA here is from genome assembly GCA_016617855.1 of Megalonaias nervosa. Classification (NCBI taxonomy): domain Eukaryota; kingdom Metazoa; phylum Mollusca; class Bivalvia; order Unionida; family Unionidae; genus Megalonaias; species Megalonaias nervosa. The sequence goes on along the minus strand of JAECUM010058025.1, from coordinate 2,300 downwards.
TATGATATCATTAAGTTCAACCAATCCTGAATTTAGCGTTAATTTTCCGACTGCAATTCCAGCAAAGGAAATAGCATTAGCGCAATTACGAGTTTATTATAGTTGGCCTAATATCAGATCAAAACCGTTTGGTGGACAACAACCAAATAATTCACTGGTATTTGCGAATAAAAATAAACCGGATGGAACACCTGACTGGCAGGTTGTTGGAATTTCAACGGGCAGTTATCAAATAGAACAGATTAATGATGAGTTCCAACGCAGAATTAAATCTATCACAGGGAAAGAATCTAAAATAGCGATTACTGTTTATGAACCAACACTATCAGCGGCTATTGAAATAAATTCTCCTGATTACCTCGTAGATATTTATCAGAGTTCGATCAGATCAGTGTTAGGATGGCCTGAAGTCGCACCTGTTTATAATGGAGTTTCAGAACCAACTAAAAATGAGTTTAAAACGAGTGAAGAAAAATTCATTAAAAATCCAGAATATCGAGAAAAACATCCATGGAATTATATAACATTTAAAAATGATCCAAACGATGATACATACTACTTTACCGATTTTGACGGTAAAAGGATCCCCAAGATAATTAGATCAATATTTACTATTATCAAGACGCCAGGGGCGCGAGATCGAGATAGTGTTGATGAAAAAATTTATTAAATGGTTTTTAGATACTCTTAAACCTGAATACGATAAAATGTTTAATGATTTAAGAAATTTACTTATTTCATTATCACAACATTATAATGAAAGTGTAAAGCAGCAAATAATCGAGTCAATAAAACATTTAAATGGTATCTTATTCGATTTATATATCGCCGATCGAAGTATTATGAAAGTTACAACCACTGAATTAGATAGTCCTTACACAAGACCAAATTTGAAGAAATTATTTCTTAATCATTATAAAATAACAGAAAAAAATTTACAAACATTTGTTATACCAGATTTAAATAACGCTGAAATGAAGAAATCATTAAGTGATCTTATTGAAGAATATTATCCGGGAGTAATTGAATCGTGGAAAAAAATAGCCCCACCACCGGCTATACTAAAACACAATAACAACCCCTTTGGTGCCGGTAGACATATATCGCCAGGTATTGTAAATATAACATCAGTTATTGGAATCAATCTGGTATGCGATGTTATTGAAGGTAGCTATCAGGTAGATCTTTCTAAATCTAGCCAAGCTCAGCAAGGGTACATATTATTCAGTTTTAGCCCGTTAGTCCCACCAGGGTGGTTAATTGTAATTGAACCAATTAATCCCGTTTACCTGCGAGTTCATAATCCATTTCTGACAAGAATAAATTTCAAACTTACAGACCAAAATAATAGAATTCTGGACACGAGGAACGAAGAACTAAATATAAACATGTATGTACGCTCATAGAGCGTTATCATAATGCGTTTTTATAACAATATCCGGATGTTTATTCTTTTGTTTACATAAAATCCGTACACAATGAAATCTAGAAAGCTGTGGCTGCATATTGATTATTCCATAACAGCTGTGCGTAAAGTTATTTTAAGACCGCTATATAACTAAATCAATATCCGCTGTTACAGCCCACGCATAGACTCAGTGTTATACAGAATTATATATATTTCGGAAACTAGAAATATAAAAATCTCATTTTAGACAGAAAATGTGGTTTTTGTTAAGAATATTGTAGTTTTTAGGAATAACGATATGACTGACACATTGGTAAACACATGCTAACTTTTTCAATATGTATTTATAACAAGGTCCGATAGCTCAGTTGATAACGCGTAGAAACTCTCATCCGGAGGGTCATGGTTCGAAGGATAAATTGTCTGCGGGGGGCGATTTTATGCCAAAATTTATAATTTATTGGGGGCTCCAGCCCCCCGCCCCCGTCTTCAGAGTATACCAATCCACTACGTCAACACGTGGTGGATTCACTTTTGTGAATAACCCATTGGTTGATCGTTATGGGTTGGTGTGCTGGCGTGAAGACGGCATTTCATCATCATCATCATCATATCATCTCATCATCATATCATCTCATCAAAATATACAGCGGGGGTGATATGAGGTCGTGACCTTGTGACTTCACTAAAGGGGTACCCCACACAGGGGCCATTCCAAAAGACACAATCGCAAACTAAAAATAAACCTAATGAGATTCCAGGTCACAAAGACCAATCAGCCTTTGAGTTCTTAGAGTTTCGGTTACGGATATCTAGGAATTCTTGTAAGGCAATAAACAGAATCTGATTGGTCACTAAAATAAGACCTACACGTGTATAAACAACCCTCTGA
>JAECUM010058023.1:0-20269 GCA_016617855.1 Megalonaias nervosa | reverse complement strand
GTCTTGGATTTTATAAGATACTTTTGGTCTGTCGTCGTGAAATTAGTATTTATAAGAAAGTTTCAAGTAGAAATATAATATTATTTCTCTCACGATTACCGGCAAGTGGCTCCTAATTTATAAAAGGCCATTTAACAAAGATAATGTTGTCTACAGATACACTATCTTTCTTAATGTACAATACGAATTCGGTTCTACCATGGCTACATCCTATGGGAACATGATTTTAAAATGTTGCTAAACAGTGTTTGATTGAATGTTAAAATGTATCGTCAAAACCGACCGAACAAAATTGAACTCCATTATTACTTAAAAATTATGATACCATAGAATGAACGCTGATAGTTGAAACTTACAATGTTCCTTTTCCATGGTGTTATTTCTATCAAAGGCCATATATATCGTTTCATCTAAACCAATATACCATATTCACAAGCAAGTAAATATTTATAAAAAATGCACAACAATACGTGACAGGAATAGGTTAAGGGCTATCGTTTGCTTCTGTTGAGATGGTGAGCAATGATATGCAATTTTAAATACAGGTTTGGCGGATATATTATAGAAAATGACACATTCTCAGCTTACAGTTGGATACTCACAATAATGGGTATTTGCAAGTATATGTTGTAGTCATGTATCAACGGAATCTTGCTCGAACAGTCCCAATTAGTATTATGTAGCAAAAGTGGCATTGACAAAATATTGCTAACACCATAAGTAAGATATTCACTTTCCCAAATGGTCATGGTGTGGTCCTGTATTATTAAGTATAAACGTGATGTCCCAGGTTACTAACCCAAGAATGAGGAAACAAGATTTCACTCAAATATTCATGGGTTCATTTGCTGAATGACCAATTAAGAACAATCCCAAAAGCCTTCACATTGCTTTTTGACCGATACTGGATATCTAATGTTATTTGACACACTTCAGTGCTGCGTCTGGTACTTGGCCACTGAATTGTTATCCATAAACTATTGTGTCTGATGTAGCTATTAGAAATGTTTGTCTGTCAAGGCTACGAGTTATAATTAAGTTTGATTGTTACTCTCCGATAATTTCTTATTTCTTGTCTTAGTTCTTGCTGGTATTATTATGTCATGGTCATGGAAGAAGAAATGAATTATCCGAGATATAATCTGCGGTTGCGTCACTTTACATTAACTATTATACTTAGTTGGAGAGGTAATTATATATGTAATTGACGACGCGGTGGGTCAAGATGAAAGTCTTCAAACATATACAATCCTTCCATCTGATCATCCCCATGTCGAATCTCACCTAAGCGAGGTTCGATATATTCTGGCACATTTTAATATTGAGTTAACAATATGCTTGTTCTACATTTAGGATTAATATAGTAATTTTTGACAAGTTTGACACACATGCGTGTATGTTTACGTCCCAAATCAGGTAAATACGCCTGCATTTAACATATAGCAAAACCAATATAGGCATATGGAACGTGGAACTCTCATGTGAACGCTTAAGTCCAGACTGAACTAAATGTGCTTGTATTCAACATGTGGTAATAACATATGCATATTTTAGCAAAAGAATCACACCTGTTTGTTGTACTCTCAAATCGACTAAATACTTTAGTTTTCTATATTGTACCACACGTTTTTGTAACTATGACAGATACGTTTTATACAAGTCCATGATGGTATTCACGAACAATTATGTTAAAAATATATGTGTGTCTTTTGATATTATAAAACGGGATTTATCTTGAGCCTTTTGTAAACAATATGGCGTCTACTGTGTATAAGAGAATTTCACGTTACCATTTGGCTCTCCAGAGACTTTAATATTAACGTGTTGTGAAATAATTATCAATCCTATGATAGAGACCATAGTTGTGAACATGATAATTACATAACCATATACTCAAATGCATTTAATAGAGATAACGCAACTGGAATTAGACAAGGATACAAGTAATCTAGTCACAACGGATACATTTTCAACAATGTGCTGTGCATGTCAACAAAAAACATAAAAATACAAAACATTTGATCAAGGTATGAAATCACGTACTCTGGTGTGTAGGGAAAATAGTCTAACATACTCTCGCATGTAGCTAGGAGATTCAAAATACTTTTGAAACATGGCAGAAACTGTAGCTCTTACACAATGCATTACCCACAGCTAGCTTTATTGTTTATTTTTGAATACATCATTTCATACACCTCGAGTTCCACCCTTCCAATCTCCCGGTTTAAGCAATATGTAATTTTATACATGTATCCATACAAATTTGATCAATACTTTTCCTTATAGCTGGGTATTGTTAGTATCATGTACACTTAATCTTGCATGACAAAAGTAATTGTATAAGGTACTACTCTTTAGACAATACCAATGTTTATGAAATAGCTTATATTGGTTACAAAAATAATGCAGGAATATCAGAATCTATAGGAGAGAAAAACGTTTAGCAGTTTTACAGGCTTTGAAACCTTGCCATGAATGGTTATTAAATTAAGCGTACTTGAGACCTGATGTAATCGTTCATACTAAATACTTTAATTGTGAGCTGTTATGTTCTGAAATGTCATATATGGTGTAAGTTAAATAACTGGATGAAATAACTATGGTGTAGTACTGACCTTTTATTTCCTGCACCATATTGTTCTTGCGATACACATTTTTTGTGGAAAACCGGAATAATATAAGCGCAGTTAAATTACCAAGAAAGTAAAGTATTGATACAGTTAGAAGCTATTGAAGGATGAGAGACGAAGGGACTGCTACATACAGATCATCAAGTTTATTTTCTCGAGAATGATTTTATGTAGAATGTAACCTTTCAGAAACATGTTAAACTGATCCCTTGCATCTGTGAACTCGTGCGATGGGACAAACATTTTGAAGAATAGCTTGCGCTCCTATTGAATGATTGAACCATGTGTTAACAATGTGGTTAGCACTCAGAAATGTTTGTCCTTATATGACGGTATTCCAAAAGAAGCATTTGGACAGAACTAAATAGAAAAAAGGTGAAAGACAATAGAAGGTTATAAATGGACTTAGGCAATAGCCATTCGGATATACTGACATACAAAAATTATTTTGTATGAAGGTATTGCCACTACTTCTACAAAACGGAATGGAAAACAACATATATGTATAAACTGCACGAAGAATGTCAAGACAAGGAAGTGCACAAAAATGGAAAGATGTTGAATGACGATGACAATCAAAATACCTAAAGTTTTTCATCCGTATCTTATTTGATACAAAGTGATCTGCAAGAAATGAAGCACCTTCCTTGAACCATTTAGTCATCTCTATCCTGGTTGATGGTCTGCCTTATACGAACCAGACTGATGTTGTTCATATATTATTTATCATGATATGAAGGTGACGTAATTAATATTTGGTCGAAGACATCCCATTTAGTGCGTGTGATTTTGTTTTTAATTGCATGTATGACAATCGATTACCTGACTACTTATGATGGGCGGCAGGCCTCAAAACTCTTTCTTTATCATGGTCTTCCTTACCAGACTAAACCTACAAGCCAAAATATGCTATTTGCTGGAGATTTATAAATATTATCTTTAGAAGCCTGTTAATAGGTGACTACAAATGATCAAATTCCAGTAGACTAACTAAACCAGTCTTGTATGCTTCAACAATTACCTCTGAAGAAAGGGGTATTTATATGGGTACATCTCAAAGCTGTTACTCCCGATAGGTACCATTTATCCATGAACGTTAATGCTATCGTTTGCTGATATTCATATACTCCCAATCCAGTTATATGATGTTGCCCCCTCTCTTAGAAACCACATATATCCTGACAATTTGACAGCGCCAGAACTATGGTGTCTTCGGAAATAAAGAGAGACAACTGGTCAAACTAGACATGGATTAATGTTTAGCCAGTCACAACTTATCAAGTTGCAGCAGTGTGCAACATATTTTAAAGAATAATGACAAATTCATAACACGATCCAGATATGACTTGAAATAACTTCACATGTAGTCGAGACAACGTCTGTTTTAAGCCTGTCATAAATTATAACTGCACTTAACCACTAAAAGCTAGGCTGATGTGTTGACAGAAGAGAAGCATGAAAACGACGACGTTCCGGGCAATGATGGAAGACTTGAGTCCGATGCTGTTTGGAAAGTTTCGGCCTTGCCATGATCTTCTAGGGTAAGTCAATCGCTAAATCAAGAGGATTGTTGATCCACAATTTGTCCCAACGGAGAAATGGGGCAATGAAAGTCATTGGTTCTTCTGGCTTCTCGATTTCTGAATAATCTTTGAAACTAATATTGTTCTGGGCAGGCAAAACCCCAAAGACCCTCGCGACTGCAAGAAAGATTGTCAGTATAATACGTCTCTGGATCTAGTGCTGGGGAAACGAATGGGGGCAGTTCATTCCACCTGGTTGCAAAAGGATGTATCATCGAAAGCCCCCATAACTGGCAACACCGATGAAAGACCGACTGATGGAGGTACCATTCCATATGGAGAATATGCCTATTCTTGACAAAATATCGGCAAAAGACATTGAATCTGCAAGGAGTATGAATGTCGATATTGCTTTGTGCTCATCATTTGCGAAACTCCCAGACCAAAATTGATAGTTGGTGTAATTTGGTACTGCCCTGTTTGCGATGATGATACGTCACTACAAACGAGTAGTTTGACATGATGAGCACGAACTTGTTCTGAAGATAGATGCTCCAAAAATTAAAAGTCTTTGTTGAAAGCTTTTATCTCAGAGAGATTAACATGGACACCTCTGTATTCCGGACTCCCATGATCGTTGACAGTGTCGAGATCTGGTAAAAGCCACAGTTGCTTGGCCCTGTGCATACTGTCCGATCTGGTGCTGAAAGTGTTACTGGTATGCCTGCCGTGGGCCAGCTGTGGTTGGGCCACTCTCCCTGAATGACACAATCTCGCTCATTACGCTGATCCATCAATTGATTAGCATAGAAAATGGACGCTATTGAGAGAATGGCCATCTCCAAAGGTTTCATCTACAGGCGACCCATCCTGATAGGATCCTCGGCTGCACTGGATAGTCCGAGGAGAATCAGAAACTCCATTGCTGTTATCTAATTCGTGATGAAAATGGACTCTGTAGGATGAAAGAAGAGAAGTAGTACGATGCCCACGTTGGTGAGAAATTCCATACCCAGCTGGCTGAACTTTTGGGATGGATAGATGTCGGACATCTCAATAGATAAAGTAATAGGGGAATGAAATTGTTCTTTTCTTAGACTAGAATATAACTTACGATATGTCTAGGTAGAAATTTCAATTATGCAGCAGCGGATGGGGATGCTGTCGAACGGAACTGGGAGAGTAGTTTCGGGAAGGTCCAATGGAGAGATTGAAACTGATAACATGTTCCTATGTACGCGAACAGTAGGAACTTCCCTGAGGATGGACGGAGGAGAACGAGAAAACATCCGTCTGTCAGATCGAGCCTAATCGCAAATGTATTTGGTCGGACGTACAAGCAGTTTGACCTGGCCTTCTTTATCTTTTATTTTGGTTTTAGGATAAAACTACCTAAATGACAGATATCGATGATCAATCTGAGTTTGACATTAGCCTTATGGATTATGTAATCCGAACAATCTCCACTTCCCGGTTGTAGATTGACTGCCTGATCTCACGCTATAAATGCAAATTTGTTCTCCTCTCCGATGGTTCTTCAGCCCGGAATGGAGGGGACGAAAGTGCAAGAGGATGACAAAATAAAATCTGAAATCCCTCTGATAGAACTTGGATCACCCACTCATCATGAGGGAGGAGATCGAGTCTGACGCCTGACTGATAGCTTTTCTCGAGCGGTCGGGCACACGCGTTAGCTGCGATAGAGTGGAGGCTTGCAGGTAGAGAAACTTGGTTTCTTGCCCCCACAAATGACTGTCTCCGCGACTGAGCAGCAGATTTCACCGCGTATAAGGTCGGAATCGCGGCATTTTTTTATTGGGAGGAGAGTAGAAGCGAAAGATCAAGAATTTCCTTATCTCCTGTAACCACTTCTTTAAAGAATAGTAAGAGATTATTTAGAATGTGATTTGTGTGTAGAGGGATGTAGGGTCAGCTCCTGGGCTGCCTGTCTGCGTACTTTCTCTATCTTGCCGTGTAACATTTGAGGCGGGTTGAGGTGAGTTGTTCTCAGCGTCATTGTGTGATAAAGCTTGAACGTGTTAATGCATAATATAAAGGACAGCTTAAACCATCAAAGCATTCGCCATTGCATCGTGCATCGCATCGTGCTTGGCTTGATTAATCACCTTGGATATTCAAGCCACTGTCTTCTGAGCGTTATTAGCAGCCGTGTTCACCAGGTGAAAAAACGAAGACTTATCGTCCAAACGAGCCTAAAAGTGATGTGTATAATTCTTTTACTTATCTTATAGTAAGAATGTGATGTAATATGGCGTCCGGATGAGTAAAATATAAACGATGCTGTTATTTGACTCTCAGAAAGTCTGGTATTGCTTGAAACCCTGATCTTTTCAGAAAGTCTCTCCGCAATTCTCAAGTTTTCACCAGACTGCGAGAGAAGACGAAAGGACGGGCTAATATCTGTATTGTCATTATTGCCTACGGACTTGAACCCGCATGGCCGTGCAGAAGAGGGAGCTTGTAGACGTTCTGAGTAGGATGTAACTGTCCGTTCGGTACGATATGCTTGTGGAAATCAAAATATCTCGTTACCGGAGACTGTCGTCCGGTCGGCACTGTGGACGGCGGCATTACCGGCGAAATGGTAATGATAGATAAACGTACGCATCTAATAATATCATCCTCGGCAAACACAACATTCCACGGCTCTAATTGACGATGAGTGGTATGGACACTGAATGGTATTGATCGCGTGTTTAAATCATATAAGGTGGACACTTGTATCGTTGTCAGAGGGGACCAATGGCGTCTCCCACCAAACTGGGCACATATTCCGTATTAGGATAGATACTCAATGCATCAGCAATCACAGGCTTCGATTTTCTCCTTTGTTCCTTGGACGTTTCCTTTGTTCTGTGCCCATGTAGTAACTGACCAATTACAAGCGCGTGCTGCAAACAGCTATGTACAGTTTTTCCAGATGACGCATAGATCATGTGAATCCTAGCTGGCCTTGATGTTTGAGCACTTCGCACACTTTGTCATCATTGTTGTGTTCTGGAACTACTATGTACTGTATTAAGGTAAAATGCGAGTGGTGCAAAAACAGATTATGTACAACTCATACAGACAATGCAATATCATGTGAATCCTCTCAGGCCTTGACGTTTTTGTACTTCGTACACTTCATCGTCATTGCTATGTTCTGGAAGGACTATGTACTAAAGAAAGAAGACATAATATTGACAGTTAAAAATGTCAGAGACAAACGGAACGAATGGATGATTTTAACACAAAATCCAACTAGTTTTTCGGGAGGCGAATTACATAACGTCTGTCTGGTTCACAGCCAAAACTAAATTAGAACCACATCTAGGCAGCAAGGGGAGATAATGGGCACGAGTCATTTCCCTTTGTCGATATATTAGAAAGACCGACTTCCGTCTTTGGAAGGGCTGAATTTGGGATGTATTAAGGTTAAAACTGCAAACGTTAATGTGATCGTAGAACTTATTCGAAGAAGGAGTATATATCGTCTGCAGCACTGAAGACGTTGCAATGTCTACTGAATGAGCCTAGAGCGAGTGAATAAATAAGACGTTTCTGTTACCTATATGTGAAGCCCACCCAATGATTAGTAATTCAAATTCAGCTTTTTTATCCTAATCTAGCAGGCCGGAATTAGCAAATCGGTAACAGTAAAATTTGCTTTTCTAAACACAAACTGACTCATCGACATTTAATATTTGATCATAGATGACCTTTGGTAAATCTTCCCAAGCAGCCTTGTCACCATCCCCATCCTGGTAGCCTCTGAAATATTACAGTTGCATAATTGGATATTGAATAAAAGTCGAAGGGACAAATGTCTTTCTCACGCCATGGCATAAAATGTTAGAAATGTTCACATTGCTCATCTAGAACGAGAAAGAAAAGCATCAGTAAAAAGCAGAACACAAAGAAGCATTGACTCAACTAGATGATCCACGATCGATGGAAAAACCAGAAAACAAATCATCCTGACACCATGTGGAAGCTAATCTCTACTTGGTGTCATTTTCCGTTCACTTATGGGTTTCAATCCTAATACCATAACTAAAATTGCAAAACATCATAAATCCAAACAACCCGCAAGACAAAGAGAGTGTGAAAGTGAGATAACATTCTATATCTCCAAATAAGAGCCCACAAACCTTCAAATAAAGGGAACTGAAGCTAGAACGTACATGTGCTCACAAAAACCTAGATTTGTCTCAATCACCCTTTGTACTTCTCTACTTTTAATCCATTACTGATGATGCCAGATAAAACCTGAATGCGTTTCCTTATCTGATGAAAATATGGAAAGCCATCCGTTACGAGTCTAGGCTCTTACAAAAAGTAAGACGAAAATAGTGACGACATCAAGCTTTGCAAAATGTAACAAATAGTTTATTTCCCTAGAAAACCAAGGTAAAAATGAAATAAGGACTTACGGTTTACGAATCAAATCCAAAATTAATCCAAGAATTAAAAAAAAGGAGTCTCATCAATGAAAAGTCCTAAGTGAATTACAGTTCAATTCCAGATGAAATTCAAGATTTAAGGCGATGATGTCTTCGATAGTCAGCGTTGTACTGATGTGTCAACAGTTCTATGTTGAATCACAGAAAATAATATTCCAGTTTTTAATTCAGAATATTTTTCAGTGAATATCTTTGTCCAAGAATTCTGCATGAGCACTTGCATTTTCCAGGGAAAAGAATCATTAATTCCATAAAATAAAAATTAAACTCAAACTGGTCACAACAAAAGTGTGAAAGATAAGGGGGCCAGTACTGGCTCATTCTTATTAAGGAAACACTTATACACGAAGTTAAGACGCAAAACAGATTCCCGTATGAGGGTCACGTGGTCATCCTTCCAAAAGGAATATTTGTTACATGACAAGTATCACGTACTCCAGTATGGCCTTGATTCCGCTAAATGAATCTTACTCTTAGACTGAATAAAAAGAATTAGGAAAAAATGTTGTTTACTAACACCTTACTAGTTCTGAATCAAGGTCAGCAAATAGGTACAATGTTTCCAGTACTGGTTGTTTTTCAGAATTAACAGTCAGGTCAAAAAGAACTGAATTAAATTTCTAACAAAATATCAAAAGCAGTAGATAACGTTATCATTACAATAACATGGAATAAAAAAGATAAAACTAACAGACAAATAATTAAGTTACATATACATAACACATCTCTACTCCAGCGGTTGATGCACCAGCCAAAGAGGAAGCATATTCTGAAAAAACGTATACGTCGGGGATGTGCAATATTTGTAAGATAATGTGGAGTGAATTAGTTGTTACTGTTGTTGTTGTTGTAGGGTGTAACGCCATGTTGCAGCACAAGATAGGCTACACGTGGCGGCCAGTATTAATGATGGAGGAAGAATCAAACAAAACCCCGTAAAGAACCATCGACCCACGAGAAGCTACTGACAAGCTTTCTCACATACCCACATTGGCCGAAACCGAGACTCGAACCCAAGCAGACAGAGATGAGATGGTAGTGATCCGTAACGGTGAGTGCTTCAGACCACTCGGCCGCTCGGGGCTCTTGGAGTGAATTAGCTTCTTGAAGGTAAAATTAAATGATTAAGATATATTTGGGGATTTGCACAATTTGCAAAGATAAACGTTTGGACAAGGAAACATTTTTGACAACGTTATGGATGATGTATTTCTGCCCAAATATGTTTGTCCAACTCCGACGGCATTCATTTAATTAATGTAGTTTAGACAATACCATTGGTGTGTAAAACCGGCTAACTCTCTCACACACACTCACTTCCCCCCGCTCTCTCTCTCTCTCTCTCTCTCTCTCTCTCTCTCTCTCTCTCTCTCTCTCTCTCTCTCTCTGGTGTGTAATATATAACATTTTGTAAGATTGCCCATTCAACATAAGATATATTCAAAGATTTGCAAACATGCTGCTTAGAAAACTTCGGTGAATGGGCAGAAGCAGAGTACGTACAAGGCTGAACGAAATCTACATGAAATACACTCGTATAAATGTTTAAAAAAGTCTCTATCTGTCTCACTCTTTCTGATCACTATATCAATTAAAGTAAATAATGCACTATCAATAGTTCGCCGAAAAATAAATATGACTGCAGTTTGTGTGTTTTTACTATAGGCGAAATAATCACCACTTTACCTATCTTTCAGTTGATGCAAATGTTAAAGAGAACGCCTGGGACATAATATACGATGCTTTGCACATTTTGCATTCTTTTTTATTGCCTGCTTTTAACCAGCGATCTTCTACAGCAACCAATGTTTCACAAAGCGATGATTACCTTGTATCATAAATGAAGGAGTGGGTGATAAAGTGAGGTAATGAATGAGGGAAATAAGGACAAATACATCTAATAAAGGGTAAGAAGAAGAGAAAGAAAGAAGGAAACTGATATAGACAGTGATACACATTAGTGTAAATCGTACTATAGCACCTATGGCTTACTCCCACATGTAAACTTCAGGCAGGTTGTGTAGTATCTTACGTCTGAAAGTTCGTATGGTTATGCAGCTGGTCATTTTCAAGATAATTTTGGTCCACAATAATGCATTCTATATATTCATTTTTGATTTTAATTAATCAACACTTTCGTTTCTTGATTTGTCTATAGTCTTCTTATTTTGGGATTTACAAGAAGAGTGTATCATTAAAACGTATGCAAAACAAAACACAAGACACATCATGCCATCCGGCAATACACTTGTGTACCTCGCCCAAATGTAAATTCGTACTATACGATTTTGTTGAACATTATCACATACACATACATACATACTTATATATATATATATATATATATATATATATATATATATATATATATATATATATATATAGATTTAATTATTAGAATGGATTATCTCTTTGGATTTTTACGTGTTCCTTGTATCCTTGTTTATGATTTTCAGTGAGACATTGTGGACGAATTTAAAGACAAATACAAGCAGACATGCAATTTGGATTGCTGCGCGGATTACAACATTTAGACGTTCACTCCATTATTTCATTAGATTAATAATTTAAATACAGTTCTAACAACTTGATTATAAGGTTCTGTGTTTGGGTATTGCCGGCGCGATATCACAGGTGACAACAAACGACATGTGAATATATACATATTGTAGACACAAAATGGAGAGTGATAGAAAGATTATATAACCTATTTAGTAACCCTTCTGTTATTGAAGCTTTTGCATTTTACTTGTAACAGATTATAAATATTGCTATACAAAATCTTAAGTATCATTTCATTTTCTTTCTCTGGGTCTTGAGCGACTCCGGATTCTTACCGCGAGAAAATGTCTTTTCTTGATAAGCACACAAATCACTTTTCAATCAACAGCCTCTATGTACTTAACCGTAACGCTTTCAAGCGCAATCTGAAAATATCTCAACCTTACAGTACAAGCACACCCTTGCATTAAAACTTTTATTCTGACCTAATGTTGATTGTGTGGGAAAAGTGTCTCCTCGCCTTTTCATTGGTAACATTCTATGTATTTCTCTACATCTATGACCACATAAATGTTTTTAATGAAGTCAGCTGGCATAGTTCAAGCAAAGTCAGTTACTATATTAAATCTAGCTTGACTAAACACAAATTCATATTTGTTAGAAACTGAAGAACCAAAACTATTTCACGCATTGTATACTTTTTAGAAGACACGTTATGCTAATGCTTATCAATCGACAAAGCTTACCAGCTGAATGATTGTAATCAATCTGGGATGCCAGTAAAAACGTATTAACATTGTAAACTCTATAGTTTGTATGTTATTCAAAGCTAAATTGTAACTTTTGTTGGTACTAGCCGATTCAGTATTGTTCGGTGGGGTGGTACTCTGATTATGAAAAAATCCTTAATAATTATGCTAAAATTAGTTTCTCATTTCTTTCAGAAATGCATGCTACAAACGTTAGCAGTGAACGTGTGAACGAATGACGCATAATAACACTAATTCATATCCTTATGTTCACAAACATTTGACGCATTCTACAACACTGTGAAATCTTTACATAGGAAAATATAGATGTCGGTGGCATATATGAAAAATCCGCTCAGTGGAAAGGAGAAGGGAATTTTTATAAAATTTGGTTAAACTGAACATGATATGTTTCCCTGCAAGAACTGGAGTTTAGTCAGTCATAAACAACATTGACTGTAGTTGCTAGAAAAGGTATTGGCACTAAACAGCATCTCATGGTGAAGACAATAACAAACTGTTCCATTTGGTTTCATAATAATAATTAATGCCTCAAGTTTTAGTCAAAGGCATTGCGGCGACCCCTACAATGAACATCCTGAAATAGTTTCATATTGTATGCTCACATTTCATTCTGACAATACTATGTATCCATCTATCTATCTATCTATCTATATATATATATATATATATATATATATATATATATATATATATATATATATATATATATATATATATATATATATGTTTGTTTGCCTGTCTGTTTATATTTATAAACATGTAGGTACGTACGCACATACGTATTTATGTATGTATGCACGAATGTATGTATGCATGTATGTATGTATTTACGTATGTATCTGTGTATGTTTGTATGTATGTACATGCATGCATGCATGCATCTATCAATTTATTTATCTATCTATCTATCTATCTGCACATTTATACACAATATGATTCTAAATCTCAGTTGTTACTAGACCAAAACAATAATTCCTTTTGAAATGCTGACCAACGCGTGACATAGTTCAAATGTCACTGGGCGGTGCTATGTGCGCATTAATAATCTTTTTGTGTGTTTATGTATCTACGGATGTGTATATATTTTTGAATACAGCATAAATTAAATTACTTTGTTTCTTGTGTTGTATTTGATATAGTTAAACCTTAGGTAGAATTAGAAACTGCGTTTATTACAAAAAGGTTGCAGCATTTGTATGGGAAACTATGAACTCGTTTTCTCCGATGAATTTCTCCCAAGGTCGTGCAGTATTAATCCGAAACTACTCAATCATATTTCACCATGCAAATGCACTAATGTATGTATGCATGTATATATGTATGGTTGAATGATTGTATGGTTGGTTGTTTCGTATGTATGGTTGTATATATATATATATATATATATATATATATATATATATATATATATATATATATATATATATAAACATATATATATATATATAAACTTAGACAAAAGATATAAACTTAAATATATAAACTTAGATAAAATATCGCTCTGGGAGGCATTGTATCTTCATCATCATGGTAATAAGTTTGTTCGAATTACGAACCTGTTCAGGCAAGCCTGAATTTGTCCAATGTTGTATCTAGGACGTATCACTTTTATTGTACAGTCCTCGAAACAAGTATATGTTGATGTTACATTTGTGACAATCGCCTTATTAAGTTCAGAAAAAAGCCAAAGTAAATCGACCTCGTTTGTAAAACGAATTTCTCGCGACAACGATGGGATTGTTTCTTAGAATAATATAGTCCACTGTTGTATGTATGTATGTATGTATGTATGTATGTATATATATATATATATATATATATATATATATATATATATATATATATATATATATATAAAGGACTTCATCAAAAAGGACTTCATAAAAAATGAAGGAATAAATTTGGAAATTGAAGACAAAGAATTGGACCCGTAAATTTAATTCAGGGTAAGAGAAAGAGTGAGAAAGAAAGAAAATCATTAAGTCAATGACACATATCAGTGAGAGTGTGTGTGTATGTGTGTGTGAGTGTGTGTGTGATTTGGATTTTTAACGTAGCTTTAACAATTTTTCAGTCATATCGCTACGATGTCTGCAATATGGCAGTTTATAGTGATGTCTATCATAGGGGCATCATGACGCAGACATGTAGCATGATGTCCCACCCAGACACATTATCCTGACACCAGGCCGACCAATACTAACACTAACCTGGTAATGCTGAGAGCCAAGAGAGGCAGCTGTTAGTACCATTTTTATAAGTCTTTGGTATGACTCAGCCGGGGATTGAACCAACGACCTCCCACATCCCAGGCGGACGCTCTAACCAATAGTCCACCTGAGCGGTCATATATCAGTTATATTCTTGCTATAGTACCTATGGGTTACTTTAATATGTAAAATGCAGGAATGTTAACATCGAGAACAATAGCGTATATTTTCCTTAAACAGTGTAGTTTCTTATGCCCGAATGTTCTCTACTTTGTCAGAAAGACAGTGTATGTTAATTGAAAAACAAATTCAAACAAACATGCAAATTGGATTCTTTCGCGGACTAAACGCTTAGACTTTGATTCCATCATTTCAATAAACTAAACATTTAAATGCAGGCGTATCCAATTGATGATACAGTTGTATGTTTGCTGCATTCAGGGCGAAACAGGATAAGTGACAATAAACGTCATATTAATATCGATGTATTGTAGCTTCAAAATGGCGAACTAAAAATGTTCAGTAACCTAGTTAGCACACCTGTTCGTATTTACGTTTTTTTATTGTACAGGTAACATATCACACTATTGCTACAACACTTCCTCAGCATCATTTCATTTTCTTTCTCTTGCCATCGAGCGACTAGGGATTTTAAGGCCAGAATATTCCTTTCTTTTTTTTTTTTGATAAGTACTCCAATCAATTTGCGATGAACAGACTCATTGTTCTTTTTACCCACAGTGTCATTAAAACAATAGGTACAAGGCTAAATGTCATGTTCCAGGCTATTGTTAAAGTCCCCTTGTACACCAGGTGTTATTTGAACGTAAACATAGAGACACTTTTAACTTTACCTAGACATTTTAACATTACTATTCCTCTTCTGTCCATACTGATATACGTGTTATGTGGTCAAGTTTGGCAGCCGTAATGTTAAGTTATCATTGAGCCTTAAGTTCCAAATTTGATGCCCAAGTATTACACATTGCTCCATAATAGTGGTTATTCATACCACCCATTTGTCAGTCAAGCCCTCGAAAAAGTGGATTAGGTTCTCAAAGAGAAACGAGCTCGACTTCATATCACGGTATTTTACGAGTACCACCATTAGTACCGATATGAAATTTTTCTAAGTACAAAGATCCATTTGAGCAGGTAAGTACTCCGAGAAAGATGAACGACGCAGAAATAATTGGATATAATCCCTACTCTAAGCTGAATTAAGATGAACGTGACATTGTGAATACAGGGATTGTGTCCAGCGACAAAGCGACGCTGAATATACTCCACTATCAGAAGATATGCCATTCGGGTGCCAAGATATGATCTTCATCCAATATGCTCACTTGTCATTATTTGGCACTCATTGAAGACGAATACTAGCTTTCGCTGGCTTTTCATGTTTATTACGATTATGCCAGTCGATTCCACACGTACAAAGAAGAATTCCCAATTATCTGACATTATCCATGATAGATCGTTAGCTAGGACAGGATTGATCTATTTGGGACGTATAGACCAAGTACAGGTTTTGAGTTTTGGTGTCAAACTCCATGAATTGCCGCACAAAGATACAACTTACCTTAAGCATTCCAGATGGCATCTTTGCCGTCGCTACATTCTCTTTTTGGGTCCCCACTATGAGTTCATGTGAATATTTTTTTAAACTGCATTTTCAGAATCTACGTTCTGAGCTGCAAACATACAGTAATTGCCTCCTCAATGGCATAATCACTTAAAACACTGATATATAAATGGTATAAGAAGATTATATATATATATATATATATATATATATATATATATATATATATATATATATATATATATTCATTTATTTCAATGTTGGATGTCGTGTAGTGTTTGTGTTAGTGACTGTATTTGCTAGATTATAGTTCGTGTATGGTGCATCATTCATTGCAAAGACATGCCCACTAAATCCTTGCTTATGCAGGCGAAACATATATCTCTATTAAATGTTACGTAATTCTGGATGAATACCTTTTTATCCACATGGGGTGAACATATTCATGGCATTTTATCTATACTTTATGCTTACCACGATGGGTGTGTTGCTATTAATGTACGCCAACATTCTTACACTTAGAAAGTTGTACGTTAAAGGAAAAGGCTTGGATTTGCCTTAGGGAAAAAAGACGTTTGTGAGGGAAAAAACATTTGACTAATCCATGAAAGAAATAAATGAAATGTTGAGTATATTTTGTCACTAATGTAAACAAAATATGTAGGTTGTGGTTGATTTAGAAATTATACATCAACCTATGACTAAATACTCAGTTCCCAACAGCAGTGACAAAATACCAAACTGGGAGGCATTTTATCTTCAACATCATGGTAAAATGATGTTCATTGTGTGACGTATCTACACGCTTGCATCTTGATATTCCTGATGAGTGACGTATCTACACGCTTGCATATTGATATTCCTGATGTGTGACGTAACTGCACGCTTGCATGTTAATATTCCTGGCGTGTGATGGAACTAATTCTTGCTCGTGGACATTCATCGCTAAATTTTGGTTTGTATTAATAAAACCACGTGCATGACCCAACGCGTTGTTAACATTATAGTCATTTCTAGAAATTATAAACCTATTAAACTTGAGCAGTCACTATTTGAATCTTTCAAAGCCCTTTCCCCCTTCATCGTATCCAATATTTCGGTTCATCCTACTTGGCTAAGAACGACAACAGTTTTAACACCCAGTATACGTGTACACATATGTGTGAGTCACATTAACAATATAAAATAAAATGTGTTTTGTTACAGACTCTTTACAACCTGTAATTCATAAGACATTTGTGATGACATTTTTATATAGCCTATCTTCAAAGTTAGAGGTATATGTTCTCCAGCCCATGATGTCATATAATGGGAGTATTCGGAACTTGTTTTCTCTTGAGAAGTCTTGATGTACATAAAGCTCTCGATTACATTAAAGGTCCTAACGCATGTATTGGAAGTAAACCATTATAAATTAATACCAGCTACTTCAATATTTGCTGATAAGTACAACCATTTGTTGTGGCTTCTGAAATGCTGCATTCTGTTTTTGCTATTAATCTTCACACGAGAGTTCAAAACCATCATACTCTCTCCGACAATGAATCGTGTGGCACATGGTTTTGCCTGTAGCCTTCAATAATTGCACTCACTTCAACGTTTGTGTCAGTCTTCCTGCAATTGAAAGCAGCTTTTCCATGATTAAAAATTGATGACCACTGGTGCATAAGTATTGGTTTCTTTCCTTCATTAAGCCTTCTATAGCATATCAGAATAATGAATCTGAAAACGTTAATGAGTTAAGATAATGAGATATAAATGATAAAATAACTATTCTTGTAACGTTCTTTACATTACTTTCGCAAAGGACGCAATAAAAACTTTAAATATGAACGGATTTCTTAGGTGGGGATGTTTAATTTTAAGATCAGCTTACTAAACACTGTGAACCTGACGGCACCTCAAACATCGTTAATTTAGACCATGACCTAACAGCCTCGAACAATTTAATGGGCACGAACGTAAGTCATTCTGGCCTGAATGGTTAGTTGTAAAGAAGTACACATAATTGTATATACATGTAGCAAAATCTACTTTACGTCCAATTTATGTGACACCCAAGGCCACGAAACCCGTTTTAAAAAGTCACCGAACGTATTGAATGTTGCCAGCTAATGAGTATTTCTCCTTTAAGGAGAAGACCATATTCTTTCTAGTCACATTGAGAAAGCTTTAGTGACGAACATAGCGTATTATATATAAATTTAAAGCACGCGTATTATATCTAAATCTAATTCACGCACTTCTCTGATGTGATTAGTAATTTGAGTCTGGCCACGTCGAATTCGAAAAAAAATAAATATATGTTTACTTCCTTAGGGCATTGTAAATTAGTCTTTATTCTTCGATCTTGACAAGATCGAAACGAAACTGCATGCAAGATTTTATTTTAGGTGTGTTCTTATCTAGCTGATAGATTCAAACTTCGTTTCAGGTATGATAAAAGTTCATGAGACACAAAACATATTCCTTCATCCAAATGGTAGATGTTTATACCAAATAGCTTGCAAGTATCAAAGGATTTTGTTAAAATATGTATAAAAGTTCAAGTTAAATCAGTCTCAAGCCATTATACTTAAAGTAGATGACATTTCCATTACTGTAATCTCTATCTGAGTTAGTTAGAACGTTTCGTTCTTTACCATTTAATTGCTACATATCCAAATAAAAAGAGCTTGTTATAATAACGATAAAATCTACTCCCTTGTGTAAAGGCAGAGCTCGGAATACATATCGGCAGTATTGCTATTGCAAAATGATGATTCATACCGTTTAGCTGCCGTGTATGGTTTTGTTTACTATCTCTTTCTCCGGATTTATGCACAACAAAACAATACTGAATTGCACGAGAAATAATTTAATACATGCATTGTAAGAAATATTGGATACATGAGTATACGCATTCGTCTCTCTCTCACTCACTCTCTCCCTTTCTTTCAAACATGCTATAATTCATTATTAATCATAACTAAAATAACATCAATACTTAATTAAAATATTTTAAAAATATTTGGCTCCCTCTGTGGGGGCTACTCATGGGCTAGATTCTGAATGTAAAACATTGATTCCCAATCAGTGCTAGGCTGATCCCAGCATTACTGTGTATTCTGGGCTGATCCCAGCTCAAGTAGAATTGGTGCTAGGCTGATCCCAGCTCAGTGTAAAAGACTGATTCCTAATCGGTGCTAGGCTGATCCTAGCATTACAATGTATTCTGGGCTGATTCCAGCTCAAGTAGAAGTGGTGCTAGACTGATCCCAGCTCAGTGTAAAAGACTGATTCCTAATCCGTGCTAGGCTGATCCCAGCATTACAGTGTATTCTGGGCTGATCCCAGATCAAGTAGAATTGGTGCTAGGCTGCTCCCAGCTCAAGTAAAACCTGTACTGGGCTGATCCCAGCATACGAGTATATTCTGGGCTGATCCCATCTTCAAGTAAATCTATTCTAGGCTGATCCCAGCTCAAGGATAATTGGTGCTAGGCTGATCCCAGCATTAAAGTGCAATCTGGGCTGATCGAAGCTTCCGTGGACTGTGCTAGGCTGATCCCAGCATTCACGTGTATTCTGGGCTGATCCCAGCTTAAGTAGACTACGTGCTGGGCTGATCCCAGCATGCTAATGTATTGTGGGCTGATCCCATCTTAACTAAATCTATGCTAGGCTGATCCCAGCATAAGAGTGTATTCTGGGTTTATCCCAGATTCGCGGAATAGAGTTAGGCTGATCCCAGCATGAAGACAATATTTTTATATTTCTCCTATTTCAATCTGTAAAAGAAATGTATTTAATGGGCATGACCTTTATATTATTAATATAGCTTATGAGTATCCGATTGGGAAATATACGAGTATATTCTGTGCTTATCCCATCTTTGAGTAAATCTATGCTAGGCTGATCCCAGCTCAAGAATAGTTGGTGCTAGGCTGATCCCAGCATTAAAGTGTAATCTGGGCTGATCCTAGCTTCCGTGGACTGTGCTAGGCTGATCACATCTCAAGTAAAATCTGTGCCAGGCTGATCCCAGCATTCAAGTGTATTCTGGGCTGATCCCAGCTTAAGTAGACTACGTGCTAGGCTGATCCCAGCATGCTAATGTATTGTGGGCTGATCCCATCTTAACTAAATCTATGCTAGGCTGATCCCAGCTTAAGGGTGTATTCTGGGTTGATCTCAGATTCTCGGAATAGAGCTAGTCTGATCTCAGCATGAAGACAATATTCTTATATTTTTTTCTTTACATCTGTAAAAGAAATGTATTTAATGGGCATGACCTTTACATTATTAGTATAGATTATGAGTATCTGATTGGGGAAAAATATCCTATCCCATGGTACACATAAGGGTACAACTATGGCCGCCCGCAGGATTTTTTGCAGAGGGCGTCAGATCTTTGTGCAGGGGGGCTCAGGATTTTCAGGGAGGGGGGTCAGTCAGTCACGGCCGGGAGAGTTAGTATAAGAAGCAGTCTGAAACTAAAGCTAATATGTATTAAGCGTTTTGAACAGAATCTTGTGACATATTTTCAGCTTCATTTGCATGATTAAACTTGTCGGAATTTATATATATATATATATATAT
>JAECUM010058021.1:0-23773 GCA_016617855.1 Megalonaias nervosa | reverse complement strand
GAGTCAGGGATAATGCAGATTCGTGATTACAAATATCGCATTGCTTTCAACAGTTACACTAGTTGGGCTCGGAAAATAAATCGTGCCGAAGAACTTACATATCAGCATTTCTTGATTCAATAATATCATTTCTGAGTCGGTGGGTGGATTGGTTGGTAAGTGGCTGAGGTGTCAATTCTGTATGGACAGTTGTCATGTGACGATAATATAATAAAAGCTTATTATAAATAATGGACGCATTTTGACAAAAGAGAAAAATGAAGGTTCTTAGATCGCGTACGACTAGCATAAATGTGCGTTGCACAATGCAATCGGGAACGAGTGTCTGTAACGTACGAACAAACAAAGCAATCAGACAGTAGCAGGGCTGCAATTTTGTCAGTCAGATGAAAAAAGTGGCAGTTATCTTGTCGTTTCTCCTTTCCTTCTTCCATTAATTCATATACTAACAATATGCCGTGGATCTATAAAAAATGCTCCTTTTTAACTGAGCTTTGATCCTTGAAGCATTGTTAGGGTGCAGATACAAAACTAATCATTGATCCAACACCTATCTGGTTTAAAGTGCTCCGGTTTTAGCACGTGATGGATGCCAAAGCCTGTGCATAGATGTAACCATAAGGTGAATTTGACGATAAGCACCCAAAAGGAAGGGAACCGTGGAGGATGATATTAGAGATCGTCGGACATTTAAATACCGCCCAGGTCAGCCCTGATTGGCTGCTTTGGAAAAGGGCATTTAAATCTCATCTATTTAGCATTATATAGCCAATAATGTGTTTTTTAAAAACAAGTAATATCAACTATGAATTATGTATTGTTGTTGAAATGATCATATTGATGGGACTAATCAGTATTCAGATTCAGAAGTTTTCAAAAATAAAATTATTGAGTTATCATATGTCTTTGTGTTGAGTTGACGGCTGCTTTTTTACAGCAATATTTGCAACAAACACAATAAATAATTCCTTTCTTTGCAGATTTCAATAGACGTTCAGACGCTGCTTCAGATCATATTAGACAAAATGTTTTGTGACTCGAACACAATTTGCTGAAAATGTACTTTGGATAAAGCTTACAAACAAAATAAGAAACTTAGGATGATTTCCTTGAAATTAGAAATGCAGAGCATCGAAATTTTGCAATTTTGACAATGTATTAGTGTTGGCAACCACTTTGTTATTTAACTTGGAATTTGAGTGTTCAAAACACCTGTTTTCTTTTAAATATCTTTCAATTTCGTGTATCTTCTTTGCTTAGATCTTAATTAAATTTATCCTGGTAAGACAGAAAAGTGCCAATGGCTTCAGAGTATGTATTTGTTACATGACATTCTTTCCTTATATCTCATTGTTTGTCCCTTGTTCGATCGGTTGTAAGTATATTTGAATGTTACACATTGAAGTTGATCTTTATCCGAAGGTTTAAAGTTAGAATAGCATTAAAGAATTATGATATATCAATCTGAAGAAATCATCTAAATCCAAATTCTTTTGTTATTGTCGACAACCTGTTCATCAACATTTTTAACGTTAAAAGCTCGTTCACCCTTTTAGAAAGGGTCGCGATGTCTATTAATTTCCTTGATGCTTCAAATTATTATCCTCCAAAGTAGTACGTATTTGTTTACAGATTATACAATAGCAGCGTCCTTTTTTGTTGCTGCATCACTTACAACCAGTAGTAATTTTCAGCCATTTTTACAAAAGTCAGAACTTAGAGGGAACACAAGATAGATTTACTTCAGGCTGTACCGAATTAATCAATACACAGGTATAGAACTTAAGATAAAGGATATTTGAACAATTATTTTGTCAAAACTTACACAGAATGGTAACATTTTTTTCTTTAATTGCATTGAACCAGCACCCGGTGAGTGAGAAGTACCGATTATGTATACGCCTTTTCTAATGGACGGCTTTGTTAGGCATTTGCTATTTGCTGATTATAAATGAGGTATGATTATCACGTTTTGTTACCCTGGGAATTTTGTCATTTAAATAACCGGTACTATTTATTCTGCCTTTAAGTGTTATCAGAACGTTTTAAATGAATTAATTTCTCAAATGGACCACACAAATCAAATATTGTAACCAAGTAAACTTTGTAACAAAGGAATGTTATAAAAATAGTTTGAAAATAACAGCAATTGGGAAATTGACCGGGGAAATTACAATCAAAGTTTCTAACTGGGGAAATATTGATGCCAAGAAAGTAATGAATAATATTCCAATCTTTACTTTATCTACACTCCCTCTCTCTCTCTATATATATGACCTCATCAACGGAACTGAATGACATTAGCATTTTGTCAATACGTGCATACCCAGCCTGCCAGGTAAGTAGGAATATACTTGTGATTTATGGATTGGGTCTCTTTTTATTAGGCATAATGTTTGCGGTATTTGTTTCACGCGGGCATTACTGCCACACGTTACTTACATGGGTTATATTCGTCTATCGTAATATGTGATCCAAATTGTCAAAACAGATTAGCCATATCTAATTCACAGAAGTAAAAACTACGAATGTTGCCACACATATTAAATATACGTTCATCAAGTATGTGTCGTATGAATGTACATATTTTTTCAGATATTACTTAGACAAATCTATCATATTTGTTCACGATCGAATGAAACACTCAGTCTATCCTTACATATGTAACGTGAAACATTTCAAGTTCAGTGTGTTCAGCATGTTTATAAAGTACCATTCGTCCTGCAACAATGCACTCGATGTTTCGAATTTTAGTCTCAGCAATTTTTTCTTATGCAGCGCATTTGATTATATATATATATATATATATATATATATATATATATATATATATATATATATATATATATATATATATATGCAAACACATTTTCAATACCAACTCCATAGTTTCCATGACGCCGAATCATCCATGGAATCATGGCATCAACTTGACCTTGTTTGTTTCATCCAAAACTAAATTCCCTTTAGATGAAAGAAGATGTTTCAGTAGCATAAATTAATGAGTACACGAGAGTTCAATACATCAGATCCGTCTCTATAAACTGGTATACAGACGTCACCGTTGTTCCGTGTTGGTGTTTCTGAATTTAGACAAGAAGCCATTAAGAGGAACATAAACTAAGAATAATGTTTAGAAAAAATTATAATCTGACACACAACTTACAAAGTAATTTTGTTTCGCATTTTTGTTTTCTTGTTATAGATTCCCCATCTGACTAAGCCTTGGCACATGTTTAATTATTGATGATACTAACAGTGAGATAATACCAAACCGTTTTGTATTCCAGCCTTGCTCGGAGAGAAAAATAAAACCATTAGTAATGAACAACGATTCTGGTTTTGTGTTCAGAACTTTCATTTCTATAAAACCTGACCAAAAGCAAATGCTATTAAGAAAACTGTTCTGGCCTGATTAACATTCCCACCAAGATAAGTATGGTACTTTGAATCCTTAAGCTGCATATAATATAATAATACACCAAAGTATCCTCGGTTCTTAGTATATGAATCTAAAATAATACTAAGAGATAACTACGTTTACATTGATCTGATCAAAAATTAAACTTAAATCTTAATTTTATCTTTTCTTTAAGCTACCTTATTTCTTTATGTATGCCCTCGTGTTCCATGCGACCAAGGAAGACGTTGACAGTAATATATTTGGTGCCGAAGCCGTTACAGACTGTGCATCTTAAAGCTGTTATTTTATATGTTGTTTCGAAAACTTTCGTACCTAACTCATATAATAACAACTTTAGCTACAGGTTACATATAGCTTTAGTTGTGATCCTCGATTACTAATCAGTTTTTGTCCCTAATTGTAAACCTTCACCATAACCATACGGTTACAAAGGTAAGATTTATTTACAGTAATTGTTCACTGTTGTTAAATTTTGTGCAAAATTCTCATATAAATTTTTATTTAACTTAGTGTAGCTCAGTGGAGATTTAGTGTCACATTATTGATATTCTCGATCTGTGCAGCTGATTTATTCGATATGTACACTCTTTCGTTCAAAAGCCAATGCGGAAAATCTAGTTAGTGCGCTAAAACAAATTTTCATTTTCTAATGTTAAGCAATATTTTGCATGAGTTTCGACTCCCATGAACGTTAGCTGATAGCAAATATTTGATGTGAAATCAAGGAGGTCTCCAATAATTGGTCTAAGCTAAACACAGCAGGAAATTGAAACTTTATGCTGGCATATATGTAACATAACGCAAAACTTTAGTCAGGCTTTTGTACCCTGATGATTTTCCTATTGTCATAAAGTAAGAGCTTTGTTTTACCATCAAGTCGTCATTAAGGCGAATAATGGATCTTGTCAACTTTATATTGCATTTATGCTAACCTACTGAATAAAGTGCATAACTCAAACAATGTTTAACTTTATGTCATCTTTATGCTCTAAGCTAGGTCTCGGCAACCAACAGCACGCTTGCCACACGGTGGCATGTCAAGAGGTTGTGATTGGCAAGCGAAGGTGAGCCACAAATCTCGATTTTAACAGTGTTACTTTCATACTGGTGGCACGCGCTCGTTCATTTGTAATTAAACAGGAAAAAAAGTGGCACGCTATGTAAAATAAGCTGCCGACCCTTGCTCTACGCAAACGAATAAAGTTCCATTTGTATTAGCAGTAAAAGTCAACTTTATGTCATGCATAAGTTTTAACACTTATTTTATGATCAATTTTGTCTTGATCTGCACTGGCGTTATGAATTTTATTTTTACCAAGAGGAAAATGTTTCAGAATATTTGGTAAAAAGGCAAGATGTTTAGATATGTTGTCTTTTATATGTACACAGTGTAAACTAGAGAGCTAAAATGTTTTCCATTGAGAAAAGGAACTTACAGTAGTGCAGAACTTAACATGTTTATGAAAACATTGATGTCATAACTGCCATTAGTACTTCCTTAATCTTTTGGAAGACAGTTCACTGTATGACAGTGCGTAACTATTGTATTTGTACTTGATATTGAAATCAGTTCAATGTAATATTTATTATAATTCTGATAATGTGCATTACTTAAATTGTCTGAATTATATGCGTATTTGTCAAACTCCACCATGCAACATACATGCTAAAGTTGTAAACATATACATACATGCACGCTAACTACGAATGCAAGAACTCTATTCTCAAATTGATGCGGCAAGAGTAATGTCTTCTCAGTAACTATTTTATTTGGTATGGAATTATAGGAAAAACAAGAAACGAACACAGGAATACGCACCAGCCAATATTCCTTCACGACTAAGCACGCATCACCAAAAAATGATGCCGCTGAATCGGTGTTATATGCGCTCGTGCGTAGCAGACGCACTCGCATGGCGACCTGATAACTAATTCTCATCTATCAACACAGTCATTTCGGATTCCTATGAAAGAAATCAATTCATATAGGATTAATTATATAGAGCTATAAATATGCACCATACAGAACGGAAAGTGCTATCCCTGAATTCTATAGAAAAATGCTTGATAATAGTAGGGAGAATTAATATTTAATACAAATAATACTATCATACAGGTTAAAGGTCATGCGAGTGTGTCTGCTACGCTGGGTGCCGTTTACCCTGGGACCTGGGTTATATATATATATATATATATATATATATATATATATATATATATATATATATATATATATATATAAGTAGAAACTTTACGAATCTTAAATATGACCAAACGACTAAGCACCGTAGTATACTGACCTGACCTATTCACCCATTCTATTGAGCCTCTAAACTTACTGAGAAAACGTGTACAAAAAAATAATGTTGTCATCCTAACTTTGTGTCAGTTGGTACGAAGTGAACAAATTCATTGTTCATCTTCCAGCATAAGGAGTGAAGAAAACTATGTCATATGTTGTTCTTTTTTAACTTGCACGGCGCAGATGGTCCAGACCACACTTTGCACCACAAAGATATAACGGTTATACACTTTTCATCTTCTTGTAGATAATCATCTTCTTGACTGTGAATGTTTATGCTAGTTTATTAAGAAATACGCGGACTTTTTCGTTGTTTTGACAATGGTTGAATGCAGGCAAGGTTTGTATGTATGTATGTATGTATGTATGTATGTATGTATGTATGTATGTATGCATGTATGTATGTATGTATGCATGTATGTATGTTTGTATGTATGTATGTATGTATGTATGTAGGTAGGTAGGTAGGTAGGTAGGTAGGTAAAGATTAATGTATGATGAGTAGTCTATTTGTTTTCTGTCTCACAAAAGACCTTTAGCGAGAAATATGTGCCATACAGCATTCTAGTTTCTTTAAAGTAATTTGAGAACAGCATTTCTTTTTCCCATTAACGAAAGTGACTGTGACATGCTCATCCATGTTTCAAAAGCTGTACGGCTTCACATTTTTTTTTTTTTTTTTAATTTGTGATATCATTTTACTAATCCGAGATCTCGATTTAGTATCCGATATCTCGGTTTACTAATCTGAGATCTCGATTTAGTAAACCAAGATCTCGGTTTACTAATCCTGGATCTCAATTGAGTAATCCGAGATCTCGGTTTACTATACGGAGATTTAAATTGATGAATTTGTCATCTGGGTGCCTCGTTTTGACTGGATACTTGGGTTATCATCGGCTCCATCGGTATTTTATCCAGTAGCTAGACATAAAACAGTTTATCCTTACGGCTGTGGTGATTCTGGTAAAACAACGTGTGTAATCGAATTGTTTCGTGGTAGTACATAACATTATGTTGATATGATCGTTTTAACACCTACACACAGACTGGCTAGGGAGATGAAAGAGCGTGGAGTTAATTCCAGCACGTATCATAGTTTTTCAGGTGGAGGTGGGATACGTGGACGCGCCAGAGAATGGGGGAGAGACATGTCCCTAAAATTATTATTTGGGATGAAATTTGTACAGTGTTGTTGGAGATATTAAAGATGTGTATTGATTGGATATTAACTAGAAATACCGCGATTGTTTTGTGCGGTGATCATGGTCAGCCTCCGCCCTTTGTTGGATCATCTCCGTACGAGTGGCTGAAAAAGTTTGTCGATTACTATGAGGACGTAACTGATGATCAAAGAGCTATTGACGAAACGTTAAAAGAATTTAAGAAGTTGATTAGATTACAGTCGAATAAGGTTCAATATGAAGCAATGCGAAAAATAATACCAGAAACTTCAATGAGTGATTTCTAGAATTGGTGGAAACCAGATGATTTGATAGTTGCAAGTAGAAGGATACTTCGCGATACGCTGCAGGACAAGTTGTTTATGTTACATAAAGAAAAAATTTCAGATGTACCTGTTCCTATTTGCTATCGCCCGGTGGACACTCGACGACAAAATATCAAAGTTGATATTCCAGGAACAAGCGAAAAACAGAAGTTAGTTCTTAATGATATTGTATTTGTTGGCTTAAGTGATGTTGAAAAAGCGTTGAAAATAGACAAATCGCCGTGGACATTAGGGTACGTTCTAACTATTCACTCGTCACAGGGACTAACTATTTCTGATACAAAATATTTGGATCGTTGATGATAGAATAGAATGGTCGAATTTGGTTTATCTAGCAGTGTCTCGTGTAAGAAAGATGTCTCAGCTACGGAGAATTGTAATGGACTGTATGACAATTAATGAGATTAGCAACAGCGAATCTGAAGTAGTTTTTAAAAAAATTGGATAGTTGTCGGCAATGGGATAAAAAAAAATAATCGCGTTTTTAATCTTGATGTTCAATTTGTTATGATGTTACAACAGCGGCAGAATAATCATTGTATGTTATGTAACAACGTGATGTTGTGGAATTATTCGAATAAAGATCCTAGACAATTTACAGTTGATAGAGTAAATAATGATCTTGGACATATACGAGATAATGTAATTTTGATCTGCCTCGAGTGTAATAGAGGTAGGGGAGTCGGTATGTTAGTTTTATAATGTAACTTTTTGAAATTATATTGTAGGGGTATGGTATATTAGTTTTTGGTATATTATTATATTTTATAAAAGATTAAATAATTCATTTTTACTGGTCGGAATAAATTTTGCTAAAAAATGAGCTGCAGGGAGGGTGGTTATCTCTCAAAAGAGTAGCAGGAGAGTAAGATGGTTATGCTTGAGTCGATGATATCACAAGCGTAAAAGAAATTGCAAATAATAGTAGCAACAATCTTGGCTAATAAAAAGGGAATGGGATATATGGGACGGTTAGGTTGACCGGTTGAGTGTTAGTTGGTACATTTTTTGTTATTTTCTGTTGGTTCTTTAATTAGGGGGACTCCAGGGTACCCCATTTAGAGTTTGTGTGCTGGATGTTAATATAGCTTTAGAAAATGTTCAGTCATGTCCTAACAATAACCTCTTAATTCTGAGCGCCAAGCGAGGCAGCTGCTAGTACCATTTTTATAAGTCCTTGGAATGACTTGGCTGGGGTTCGAACTCGCGACCTCTCGCATCCTAGGCGGACGCTCTAACCGCTTAGACCACCGGTGCAGGCCCACAAAATATTTTGATTTGATGCGATGTGTTATGCTATTGAGTAGGGAGTGATTATGCTTGCTCTGGTGAGTGGTAATTTGTGGTTTGTATTTTAATATTTGGCGGATTATCGACCATTTACAGCATCAGAAAGATTATCGCATTATGATTATCCCTTCCGCAGGTAATATATCAACTGTTAATTGCTACGTCATACAACAAGGTGGCAGTCTGGCGGTTCCATACCTTTATATACATGGAGTGCATAAATAATCTCATGATAATAATCGAAAGACACGTGTATTGTGATATGTCAGATGTGTTTAAATTTAGACTATCAACCAATTCCACAAACTATGAAATTATCATATAATTAATGATATAACAAGCTTATTTTGTAGTGTTATTATTATTGCGTTTATTATATTTCATTCTATTAATTATTTGATAATATGCATAAAAATGAAATTTGTTTCTTTATTTCTTCCTGATTCTTGGATGCACCTATTTGCAACACAATGCAATACAAAATAGTTATTTAGCATTGTATGCCTCTTGCCCATAATACATTTATACCAACGAAAGAGTGTACACAAACAACCAGTAATGTAGCTACGATATGTATCAGATCACAGTATACATCATACATGGCGGCATTGCACAGATAAATAGCTAGACGAATCATGGAGCAATGGTTAACAGCGGACATATGATTTACGACAAATTGTAAATTATTTCTTATTAAGCCATCTCTATATAATTAATTTTATTTGAGATTCTCGCATGCAGTTAATGTTAAAAGAAAATGATTCTTATCTTGTGCAAGTCTCAAATGTTTATTTTCATAATATGTGCAGCTTCTGTCAGATACATCCAAACCGCGATGCCAACCTGTTTCTATCGCTAAATTATGACTATTTATAAATCTAAGAAAATAATTTCAAAATTTTAATGGAAGTCTTATACACAAAAGCTGCTTAGGATTTAAGAAATATTTTGGACACCTGTAACTACTTCGCGTTGAACCATACCTTAACAAAAAGGCCATTTTTGCATCATATGATCTCTTACTCTTTGATGAGATATATTCGTGAGCAACTTAATATTTCAAACGCTTTGCACAATCCATACGAACCTAAAACATATAAGATATAATATGTTATGCACATATGTTGCCCATTTAATTCGATTATTTTCATCATGATGCTTTAACATTAAATAACAATTGAAGGAATACGTATTTTGATCCATTTGAATGTATCCAGAATTGTATACGTAGTGTATACTTGGTAAAACATAATGGGTATCTGCATCAATCTACAATTGTATAAGCATTATTCGTTAAGGTTGTGACACTCAGGCACAATTTATAAAACTTGTACATTTTCTATTACCACCGAATATGTGTCGCTCCAGACTAGAGAATCAAAACAGAAAATATCTTTTAAGCATGCTAATGAAAGGTCTAAAAATCTAAATACTACTTAAGCAGCTAAACTTAATCTGATATCTAATTTTACATTTAATAGATGTATGAGTCTTTGCAGTCTATGAATCTTTGGTTACGTGAACTCCTTATCAGTTTGTAGATAAAACATAAATCCATATACTAAACAATCAACTGACCTCCAAAGTACCACTTTTCACTCTTTAAAAAGTTCACTATTCCTATAAACAATATTTTATTGAGCTAGATTGACAAATTTATAGTTAAAAACCTCATAAGAACCAAGAAACAAAATTCAAAAAAGGTACACATGAATATAGGTCCATGGTCCAGGCAGCTAGAGTGCGCAGTTAGTGCAGATGACTGGACCAACTCCTTTATTTTGACTAAGCCTTGTGCAAAATATACACAACTGATTAGCATTAATTTGATATTAGTTCAATGAAATATTGGCACAAGTCTATTTTTTAATCAACAGTTTCATGTAAGTGAGAAAGATCAATGCACCTTTAAAATAGGTGGAATACAACAAACCAAACATGTATAACGCACCTTTTCCTTTGTGGAATGGGTCCACACTCATAATCCAAATTTTAGACTTACACTCGATATCTTTATATGAATTGTAACAACTTTGACGATCTTATTAACTTCCCATGTTTGCTTGCAAAGTATGTTTTATATAAATCGCGTTGTGCGTCCAAAGTCTCAAATCTGACATATTACACAAATTGCTTATGATATAAAAACGCTGGACAAATATATAGCCAGAGTGGATAACAGAAATGACGAGTTTAAGAAAAAGTGGACCCACTTGTCAACTTTTGGCACGTGATTTTTCATTAATATGTTTTCACCTGCTTTATCTTTCACGACTTTCGTTTCTTTGACTTTTTAGGGAAAAAAAATTAATCTCACATTTGAAGATTGTATCATTACTTTGAAAACGGAGTTCAAGAACCGACATGTTTTGAAACTTGTGTTCTCATAATAAACAACATGAAGAAGATAAATGTGGAAACGACTACTTTTACAGATGATAAAGATTACTGGTGTAGATTTGCTCCTTCCGTGATGAATTCATGTTAAAAATCCAAAATAAACCATTTACAAGCACTGATTGTCGCCAGTAAACCAAACGTCTATAAAGTCAACTATATATGAGTGAATTCCTAACAATGATTTTTCCACCATGCATGAACTGGGTTTTCTTACCATTTGTATGTACAAGGGATACTAAGAATAATGGAGAAGTAGTGGAGGAATGAATTCATTCCACCAGTTAATTCACATGAATGTTAATAGAGACGTGACGTTAAAGTTCGTGCCACTGAGGAGTCCCAGGACACTGTCAATGGGAGTTGCATTTTACACCGAGGACACATTTTAACAAGTCTGAATCTTGTCATCTTACTACCCTAGTTAGAATCTGACCAGTTCTAAATCATACCCCACATTTGGCCTCGGAAAGTATTTAACTGGCACAATTACAATCTAGCTCATTCGCAATTTATCCCTTCGCATACATTTCAAACAACACTGTGCTTCGTCAGAGCAAACGTTGCAATTTAGAAATAATATACTAGTCAAATTTTCCTAGAAAGGATCATGGAGGATGCCTTGCAAGACCACGAGGGACCTATCAGCATCGAAGGAAGAACAATCACCAAACTTCACTTCGCAGATGATATTGATGGCTTAGCATGAAATACAAGAGAACTGGCTGACTTGGTTGATCGCCTGGACGCAACCTCCACAGCACACGGTATGGAGATTAGCTCCGAAAGAAGCTCCATATAGTTGAAAAACAATACCAATGACATTACTGCAGAAATAAACGTCAGTTGGCAGAAACTGGAAACAGTCACTAGTTTCAAGTTCTAGGGATCAATTATCACAAATGATTGCTCTAAAACCAGAATTGCTTTGCAGCATTGCCAAACAACAGCAGCAATAACGTTGCGACCAACAACGAAGGACACAAACATTGCTCTTGGTCCCAAAATAAAGCTGATGCCGTCGATTGTCATATCCATTTTCAGTATGCTTGAGGAACATGGACGCTCACATCAGATCTACAAAAAAAGATTCAAATCTTTGATATGAAATGTTAAGTTAAGATCTTTGGGCATCTAATATATTGGCCATGTAACCAACAAAGATGTGTACAACAGGATCCAACAAGCTATCTGACGTTATAAAGACCTCTTCACCACTGTGACAAAGCGCAAAATAAAGCGGTATGGCCATGTCTCAAGATCATCTGGACTGGCAAAAACAATCTTGCAACGGACAGTGCGAGGGTGCAGAAAAAGAAACGGAAAAAGAGGTGGGAAGACAACATTATAGAATGAAGAGGCATAGGGTTTGAAAATCCCCAAACGGCAGTAGAGACAGGGAAAAATAGATAGAATTGGTTGTGGAGTCATCTGTGGTGCCCCAACGAACTCTTGGGTTATGCGATCGATGATGATGATGATGATGATGATGATGATAATGATGATGGTGTTAATGGCGATATTGATGACGACTATGATGATTTCATAGAACATAGTAAATGTGATTGGAGTTCACAATGTAGACTTGTACGGAACCCATATAACCCATGTGAACAGACTATAGAAAGGTGAACTGATTCATTTCCATTGCCAAGAATCGATGACCGCATTAATAAAAATAGAAATGCAAAATGTGTCCGAAAATTTGACTTTTTCAAAGGATTTTGGCAAACTGCATTCACGGAAAGGGCGAATGAAATTTCAGCATTCTTTAATCCAGATGGGCTTTCTCAATATAAAGTGATGCCGTTCCAGATGAAACTTTTTAAAGTTAAATGAACATGATCACTTAGAGACATTTCAGAAATTCTTTGACGGACTCAGTGACGCAAATGCGGCAAGTAATCTATCCAAAAGTTGGATGTGTCGTGCTCGTGTTACATTTCTATGACATGGATAAGTTAAACCAAAAGATGCTAACGTCAAGTCTATCTCTGTATTCCCTGTGCCTGTCACTAAAAAGCAACAGATGCGAATTTTGCGTATGGCTGGATAATATCGGAAATTTTGTTCCAATTGTTCCATGATTTCCAAACCCCTGACAAATGCGTTCAGATAGAAAACAAAGTTTCACTGGTCTGAACAATATCAGAAGGCTTTTGATTATTTCAGCTCCTTCTCCGATTATTGTGTTTAGTGTTTAATGATCACAAACCCGTACTTTCATTGACAAGATGATAAACAAAACTCCGAGATTATTAAGGAGAGTTTGATGCTGCAGAATACAATACTAACATCATGCACATCAAGAGAAAATACAATTCAATAGCAAATGCACTTTCATTTGTATAGTGTCGTAGATTTTGTGTCATTCATGAGATATCGTCTGATATAATTTTTCATATCTCATGTATATTTGACTAAGAGTAAAAAGGAAGCTATACTGGATAAATCTTTCGTTTTCTTTACGAGGGGACAAACGCGAAGACATAAGTAATGTTATCACCTTCTTTAAAAAACATAATGTTATCATCTTTTTGCTTACAAAATTATATCAAACATTGTTGAAGTCGTTCACCATTATACTAACAAGGACGTGAATTTAGGATGTTTGGTGAAGAGACGTACGCATTATACACATCCAAAATGGCCTTTATGTAGCGGCGGTTAACACAGGACTCCTGAGGCTGCAATATCAATCCTTGTGAAAGTGTACAGGTTGGTATCTGCTCTAGTGTATGACCGTCTTGACTTTGAAATTCACCTTGCTTATCATTAACTGGCATACCTTGTAGAAGAGAAGTTGAGTAAGACAATATGTTGAACAAAAACGTATAATATTCAAGATGAAGGTGTTGACTATACTCGACAAGGATATACAGTTTCTGTTGCGCTTATCCAACCAGCGTTGGAAATTAATAGTCTTTTTGCTTAGGCATCTTGAATAGACAATACAATTGTTCAAATATGCCCTCAGTTTGGATCAACTGACAACTAAACCTAAAAGTGTTCAACTTGCCATTCAACCAGATACTCAAGAATCGTTTTAAGCTATTATAAACGTAATTCACATAGGTATTACTCTGGTGCAATTAGAGTATTAACCTTAGTTTCATGGGACAAGTTTGAAGATAGGACAGGTAATGCATTACTGGTATTGTAGGGCAACCCTTAACCCTATGGAGATCATTCATTATTACCTATTGCGAAGGGGGGAATGGCTGATTTCTCTGCAGTCCGGATAACATATATCTAGAACAATTTCAAAAAAATAATTTCTAAAGGTTACAAATAATGTATACAACAAGAAAATTGCATAACGTTTATTTTATTCTAATAATGGACTTGCATATAGACTGTAAACAAAAGAATTGTTCGAATAAGCAAGTACACTATTCACTTTCAAGTGAAGTGGGTGAAGCGTTAAGTTTTGACTTACCCGTTATTTCTTGATAAACCTATCCAAAAATACGATGTAGGACGGAAAAAAAACATAACCGAGAGACTATCAGCAAGGAATAGAGAATGATAAAGACACATTATTGAATTGATAAATGGATGAATAAAATAACGTCAAGATATATAGCCTTTTCCTATTAGCAGCACATATTACATTTAGATTGTCAATAAATACACTCAAGAAGGGAAAATGCAGAGCTAAAAATATGTTTAATTCCGTACACACGCAGGCACGCACGCGCAAACGCACATACATACATACATACATACATACATACATACATACATACATACATACATACAAGCACGACTGATGATGATAATAATGATTATTGCATTCGAATGAGAGAGCTATTTTCTTTCCTTCAAAGTAAAATATAATACACACCATAAATATGTATCAGGTTTTCTTTCTTCTCCTGGGATCAACCAATATTCCCACTCTTATACTTCAGATATTGTCTATGGTAATTCAACAGACTTTCGCCTCATAATACACATTCATGACCTTATTACCATAAATCGATGTCATGTTAGCGGCTACTAGCATTTTTTAATGACAATCATGGCATAATTAGCCTTCTCGGGTACTATTATTGCAATTGAAATACACACAAATTAATGGACTTCACTCCCTGTCCTATTACGTTACTTTGCTAATTAGGGATTCATTGACATACATTTCCAGACATAGAAAAATCAGTTCTCATTATACCTTATACAAAGCATATAATCTGTTTGATTATAAATCATTTATTGCTGATAATGTACAATTTGCATCAGAAATTCTTGCCAACGTTTCTACTTGATTTCTGTTAAAGACAAAACAACTTAATCCAACCTCATATTATGAAATAGTGTACGATATTCATGCAACACATGAATCATATAACATGCACTGTTATTTCTGAATTCAAGGAGAAATTGAAGTATGAATCAAAATATGAACAAATTTAACAATAATTACAAACTTACATCAATGAACACATTGTATGCAATTAAGACTAGCCTTGCCTTTCCGACCCCGTGCTTGCAGTCTCTTCTCTGGGTACAGGTCTCACAACTGTTTAGACTCCCATGTCCCTTCGACTAATTATTTAACTAGACGAGTACTTTCTACTGATCTCGCGGCCCCTTATACATTCCCCTCTGCATGAATCTTGGACTGCCTAATATTGCGAGGGGTTACATTGAAAGCATGAATTCCGTCTGGGAACACAAGCCCCGCGTTTAGATTAGCTAATCAGGATTACCAGTCCGTCTTTATTAATAACTATTCTTCAAGATACATTATAAGACACATTTTTCATCTTCCTTAAAGTTTCACTGGTTCATCTCAACTCCTGTCATACTACTGTTATTGATCTTGCGTTAATATTGCGCTCTTATCTGGCCTAACCGTTAACCGTGCGAGTCATGATTAAAATCCAATTCATGCCCCAAACAAACAGGTTCAATCGCCCTCAGTCAACAATTTATGGCGAGTCTAACCATACATCAACACGCTGACCACGAAAGAATGTACTGTGAAATTATCTTTACAATATTTGGCACCATTACAAAGGTGGTTAACAAGGAGTTTGTGTTGATTTCTTAAGCAACCATAAGTGTGAGTTGTGCATATTTGACGCTTATTGATGCTTCAAATCCTTGTGCCACGTTTGGATCTCTGAGTTTTTCAAATTCAAACTTGATCCTAACCTCTCTTGGCTTCTTCGTCAGACGAAGTTTGATAGTCAAGCATCATCAATAAGTCATCTTCAGTTCCTCTGTCAGCTCCTGGGAAGCTATGTGTTCTGGCAAAGTTAATGCTAGACATGACGCTCTTTTTCACCAAGATGTAGTCAATATGGTTGTGATGTTTTCCGTCTGGACTGTGCCAAGACCATCTTCGAGATATTTTGTTGGAGTCAAGGGTGTTAGTTAGCACTAGGTCATTGTAGGTGGCGAAGGCCTGGAGCTTGAATCATCTCTCATTGTTTTGTTCATTATAATATAGACCACATACATCTCTTCAGTCTAACTGCACGTCTTCTCCTCCTTTGGCATTCCAGTCTCCTGGAATAACTAGATTATAATTTTTGGGTGTCTGGTCAATGAGAGTTTGAAGGTGATCGTAGAACTCATCCACTTCCTCCTCATCATGATCAGATGTTCGAGCATAAACCTCTAGGATGGTGAGGTTGAATGGAAATGCCCTCATACGAATGGTAATCATCCTATTAGATACTGCACTGACAATGTTCTTTATGTAACATAAATGCTTATGCTTGTCCTCATGCCAACTGTAGTAAATCCAATGTCCTTCATCTGTTGATCTCTCTTCGAAGTTCTTCCAGTGCGTCTCGCAGAATACAAAGATGTGCCATTGATATCTGCCAATCTCATGGGTTAGATCCTTGAGTTTCCTTGCTAGACTCAATGTCCTGACATTACACGTTTCTATGGTATGTTTTCTCTTGCTTAGTAATTGGTATGGCGGGCTGCGAGCAATCCGGTATAAGAACTCTATACATTGTCATTTTGTCATCCCTGGCATATAGTGGGCAGTCGCAACCTGGCGGACACAAACCCTGTCCAGGCTGTGAACCACAGGCGATATCGATGTTTTGTATGACTTGTCCTGGTCATGAACATGTGGCCGTTGAGTTCATCTTGGAACCCTTCCGCCCTGGCCGTTGACTTCAGTTTGTAAGACTTCCTCCCTGTGGTGTTATGTTACCACCACTGTATTTCTCCCACGGGTAGGAAGACTTGTGGAGGTGGGAGTGACTTTAAACCTTCCCTTGAACGTTTTATATTGGCCACTGCGTGTTTAGTCCAAGCAAGTCCGTAATGCTAAGCGTCAAGCAAGGTAGCTCTTGGGGCAATTTTTTCATTGATCTTAGGATGGTGGGCCGGGTTTCTAATCCTGGACCTATTGCATACGAGGCCGACGGTCCGACCACTAAACCGCTGGACCACAAGAGGTACATTGGATGTGCCCTGAGTCAAACGTCTCACCCGTCTCCCTTAATATTAGTATTTCTGCCATTTTAAGGCATAATAAATAAACAAGAGAATGTTTGCCCCAACTCTTCACTTTTGAGATTTAGCCATATTTAAAATACGATTCTTTCTTTTCTTTCAAAATTAAAATATGACCGATAAAGTTAATCTGCAAAAGTATCGCACTATTCAAGCAACAGGGAGACTGGTCAGACCATTAGGTCCACGAATTAGAGAACCCAATTTGACAACGACCTCACAATGGACATACAAGGTATAGAATGATAAATCGATGCCTCTAATGCGTCCGGAGGCTCACTGACCCGCGTGCCTCCCTTCCTTGCTGCTGTACATGATTGGAGAACAATCGATGGTAGATCGTTGTTGATTGTCTCTTAACCAAAACTTGTATCGGGACTAATGCGATATCCTGACCAAGGATCGTATAGATTGATTGTAATAAATCCAAGTGGCTCCATATGAGCATGTGCAAAGACGTTTTTAAATCTAATCATATCCATATCACCGGAACAACAAGTCTGATGAATATTTCTCAGGGTGTGTATATCAACGCCACAGAAAAACCAAAATATTGCCGTTTTCTCTGATGACTTTGTGAATTTGAGTGCATCGATATCTTCACCCAACGGAGCATCATCTATGTCGGTGATAAAGTCAATAATGTCATTCCCGTCCTCGTCCAACGACTTTGCTTTATCACAGAATTCCTTAAGAACACTATCGCATCTATGATCATCTACAGATGGTGCAACCATATAATGTTTTCCCCACCTTAGCCATCTCATTATCAGGTTAAGTAACAGCAGAATTTTACCAGACCTATACGGTACGATGATAATTCCTCAAATGGAGTTTGGCAATGCTGGATGGTGCTTGAATGGTTCATGTTCGAGTGTTGCAGAATTGCTTACATGCACGTGCGTGAAATGTGGTCAAAAACATACAAATTTGTGTCACCTTCGCAAGCAGCGCATTGTAGTGATGTCGCTGATTCACTCGGGAAATTGCCAGGGATGCTATGGACTACTTACACTGGTGAGAAACATCTTCCGGGATATAATTATTCTGGTCCTGGAACTCGAAACCTGGAAATCAAGCAAAACAGGAGAGCATCCAATAAATGTGATTGATCAAGCATGCCATACTCATGACATAACGTATAAAAATCAAAGTCAACAACATATCGCGGACATCAAGTTGATTCACACTTTGAAGTCTGTAAAACTTAAATCTCTCAGAGAATCACTCGCCAATTGGTTGATAAGATTGGCAATAAGCAATAAGCTCACGATGGGAGCGTAGTTCCCGAGCTGACAATTAATCGCAGATAATTATGATATGGAGTCGATTTATTATAGCCCAAGAGAATGCTGGATGAGCAGAACTGCGATCAATAAAGTTGCTGGTGAGGCAGGTGTCACACGTGCTGTTGCTGCAGATTGGTTGACCTGACAGGTAATATGGCACATTTATCTCCCAGCGCCTAAAACGATTCAGTACGGACGGTTTGATGTCAGCGTGCCGAACGAAGTTTACCAGGCAGATATTTTGTTCTTGCCCCATGATTCTATTATAACTGGTAGACGTTGTTTATGCGCATACAACGTTGCAAACATATAGAAAGAAGCAGAGCCGCTATCAACTAAAACAGCAACTAATGTTGCTGCTGCGTCTGAAGAAATTTATCAACGTGGATCCGGGCCACATTGTGGCCCGGGTTCTCCACAGTTGTTACAGGGTGATCTTGGCAATGAATGCATTTATGCAGTAACATTGCTGATGAAACAACACAATGTGAAATTACGACGAGGACACACTGCGTTACATCGTGATCAGATAATCGTTGAACGATTTAATCGAACACTTGCTATCAGTATGCTCAGGAAATGTAGTGAATGGGTTGCAAAACTACCAAGTGTGATAGACGCGTTAAACAACGAAGATACTCGTGGAAGTTCAACAGAGTATCGAAGAAATACACACCGTTTGCGTGCGTGCGCGCCAGTGACATGACCCTTTCTCACCAGTACTCGGTAACGTGACTGTCAGGTATCTACATGAACCCAATGAGCATTAAGGCGGTTAAAAAGACCAACTGATCATATTTGGAGTGTAACCACACGTAACATTTCCAGTGCGGTAAGATATACTGGCAAGCCTGCAATCCACAGATTCAGCGTACATTTGCCCATGAACAATTACAAGTAATTCCTAAAAATGCACACTTATGACCAGCATGGATTCGCTATCAGATCAACACACCAGTTCCCGGAACTAGTTCCGGCAGGCGTGCAACTGGACGTCGGTTACATTCAAGACAGGTCAGCATCACAATCACACTTGTGTGGCCGAGACTACTATCGATTCTGTCCACAGTAAATTGTCTGGGATTTTGACGTTCGGAGTGCTTATTATACGAGTACACTGTAATCATTAGTGGCTCTGATTCGTCCACCAACGCCTTCGAGCAACATTGTTTTGTCTGACAGTATAACAGCAATTGTTCTATAATCAGTAACATCAGCTGGCAGCGCACCCATCCGAGCTCGAAAATGTACGTCAACGACAGATTGTCCAAACAAATCCAAGTGTTCCAGAGAGAAAAAGATAGATCGGATAATACGCCAAGAAATCTCGCTGAGATATCTGCAAACCCGAATCAACATTCTGATCGCGGCCCATGAATTTCATCAACCGATGATATCCACGTGCAACATGATTATTTCTAAAATCCAGCAACACTTCTTCAGATGGTTCTTGATGTACGTTTATCTTCAGAGAAACTTCACTAACACCAAGAGGGTCTAAAACCATATGATTTCTTATTTCAGAATTCTTGCGTCTGACATCCTGAAAAGCTATAAATACAGGTCGTGGTACTGCAAATCGCTGTTATGATGATATGTGCCATGCAAATGTGCAACAGATGTGCTTGTAATCGAGTCCGTGGTTAAAAATCGCATTTATAAATTGTCAACGTCGTCGTCGGTTGTGTTATCGTGATTTCGAGGTCTTCGAAAAGTATTAAGTCCGTAATAAGCGTGACCAACGATATCTTTTACGAACCGCAGTGATGGATCAGCGGATTTCTCGGCCGTCGATAATATAT
Organism: Megalonaias nervosa; assembly: GCA_016617855.1. Taxonomy (NCBI): domain Eukaryota; kingdom Metazoa; phylum Mollusca; class Bivalvia; order Unionida; family Unionidae; genus Megalonaias; species Megalonaias nervosa. Next base: position 3,273 of record JAECUM010058021.1, on the reverse strand, counting down.
CGCGCACTGTTTCATAATGCCACATTTCCATTATTAACAAATCCACCTTGATCACCCTATGGATTACCATCGGTTTTTACCCTAAACTTCAATGAATTTCTCGGCGGACAGGAAACACCTTAATGTATCTTGGACTTGTAGTTTGATTCTCGCACGTTCGTCTGGTTCTCGTGCTTCGAAACAATGATATTGATAATAACGCACCGAATCGTCCTTGAGAACTGGTGCGTCCATGTCAATTGCGGGATCAGATACACGCTAAAAGCATTTTTATTTATATTCGCTGTAGTCTAAAATGATGTGCCACCGACATTAACGTTGGCAACGACGACGTGATAGACCACTACCTGCCAACACATTTGCAGTTATATTTCGAGCTTGCTCACTAGCGTTAACACCGGCTAATGCCTTCAATCGTTCATTTCCGGCTTGATTTATTATTTTACTGACACTTTCCGGCATCACTTCGAATAGACCTTGAACAATATCTCCGAGTCCATCTCCGTAGGTAACCTTGTAAACAGCTACTCGCGAATTTATCACCTTGACGTATTCAGGTCCAGGTTGATCGTTGTGTACAGTCATTATTATTTTGTTATAGCCGATCTAATTAATCAGTCGCTGTAGCAGACGTCAACGATTTCGATGATGAGCGACCGATAAACGCCTACATCCATGACACCACCGGTGAACAATCGCTTACAGATTGCGTTGCCATATTAGTGATTTCTGGGGAATTATTGCTAGGTAGTCGCCCACCAGTCAGAAGCCCAAATCGATCAAGGTCGGCAAGGATGTTACTCGGACAGGGTCTAGTAAGGCCACTCACTCGGGTAGTAAGGCCACTTGCCGTAAGGGGTTTTCGGAGTCTTCGTCGCTCATGGACCCTGTCCTCCAGAGCACTAGCTGCCGGTGCTGGAGTGGGATGGAGTGTGGATCTTTCTTTGCTGCCCGTTGAGATTCACCTTTCTCTCCCATACGTTGAAGCCTTGTTTCTTTACGGTGCCGTTTTCCCACTTCTCTTAATTCAGCAATATACTCGTCGACCTGATTTGTTAAATGCGTTAAACCTACTGGCGTCTTCAGGTCTGGCGATCCTTCGAAGATTATTAGCGACGCGATTTACAGCATTTCTCCAATCGCCACTTCGTATAGTGCTAACATAATCAGATTTAACATAATTAGATCTATCATTTTACCCCATCGGAGCAATCTGAGGTATTTTGCATGCTCTGCTATCAGCAATACCTTCTTGGGTAAATATATCCATAATATCAACTCTAGCAGCTTTTGACGACGATGGCCGATCTTTAGGTTGTAGTTCCGGTGGAGGATGGCGGGAGGCTTTCCGTAGTAACGGGATCAGGATCCACATCAAACCACTCCTCGTCGTCGTCGTCAATACGGGACGGTCCTAATTGCGGTTGCTCGGGCGATACTATATCTACACGTAATGGAGCTCTGGCAACCTCCCTGACTTAGCTCTTAAATCGCTAAAATCTACGCTTGTCAGATGTAGTCCTGATTTGTGATATACCACGGAGCTTTCGAAATAAAGGAACTTCATCTTGATTCTGGAATATCGGCGGAGCTTAGATCCAACATGTTTTTACGATCTTGATATCCTGCCGAAACAACTGCTACAGGATTATCCCGAAGTATTATTAAACCTTCCTCAGCAAATCGAGTAGGTGGTTTTTAAGTTGCCCGGATAGTTTAGTTGTCTGAAAACGACGAGAATATCAGCAGGCAATGCCTCAAGAGATTTTTGTGTCGCCTCAGTTGCTGCAACAAGCTTCTTTGTTGGTTCGACAATTGGTTTAAATAATTGCTCTGCACATTCTACAAACCCCTCTCTGCTTGACAGAATCACGTACGGGGAGATGTTTCTCAATCGCCTCCAGTCGTTGTCGAGCTAATTTAGCTGTACGAAATTCCATGGTTAGCGCATAATCACTCATTATTATTACCACAGTGATTCAATTACAGACCTGCTATTATGTTTATGCTCATGGTCCAACGCCTGTTGCAAGCAACGGCGCAGACAATCAACGACGATCTACCACCGGTCGTTTCCCGGTCATCTACAGTAGTAGTTAGGGACAGCGAGTGGGTATATGAACCTCCTGACGCGCTAGAGGCCTCGATTTATCATTCTAGTCCTTGAATGTCCATTTCTGCCTCCTTTCCTAATTGGGTTCTCTAATTCGTAGATTTTATTATATATCCAGCCTTCCTACTGCTAATATTCAATAAGATAATTCGTGTTATATCAATGGAACCCATTTCTGGTTGATGAATCGATATATTTAAACACTCAAAGCAACTATGTAACAGAAGCTAAACTGAAAATTGTTACCATCCGTACACCGCCGAATTGAATTCTTAGGTAGAGAATGTACTACCCTCGATACACTCGCTTGAGAACCATTCGATCTTATTACAAGAGAAATTGGCACATGGCTGTTTGAATGATTTATATAAACTGAGAGAAGAAACTTGACTTCTTAAAACAAATATTTTCGCCAACAATATCAGTGACTACAATTTTTGGCTGAAATTGCGTGACTATCGCTAAAGATTCATTGTTGATTGTCTTAGTTCGCTCTTCTTTGATTCATTTACCTGCTTAATTGTTTAGGAAGTAAAGTTAGTTATATTTATTTTGTCTGTGTTTGCTCTGTATACGAAATACCACGCAACTCAGGTTCTAGCCGTTATGCTGTACACTGGGGTATCTAACAACGGTATGAGCCGCATAGATACATAGGAATGACCCCAATGTCGTATTGTTAACATAAATAGACCGAGCGCTCAAAAACCTATTTATCGTGCTGAGGTATTTGGGTTCACTCTTATAAAGTGTTCAAAGTCAATGGTGTGAGTTTACGTTGCGGAAATAAATATTGAAAAATTGCACTCAACATTATCAGCTTTAATTGTTTTTTTCAACATAAACTACATATGACTTTGAAAAGGACTGGAATTTCTGTCAGAGAACTGTACTATTGGCTACTATTGACATTCGTGACTGCGTGTAGATAAGGCTGAATCGTTGGATAAATCGATGGATGGATGAATAAAGGAACACACGTATGGATGTTTGTATCCATGGGCTAGCGTACGTATGCGTATGTATGTGTGTATTTCTATAAGTATACATATGTAAAAATACAAAATTAATTTCACGTAAAAGGTATGCACAAAAAATGTGTCGAAATAAACTTTCTGATTTTCCAGCTCATAAAATATATATATATATATATATATATA
>JAECUM010058019.1:0-15597 GCA_016617855.1 Megalonaias nervosa | reverse complement strand
AACGTATTTCTACATCATAAACCTTACGCAAGAAAAATGTAAGACAGATCTTGTCTATCATATAGAGAAAAAAAAATTATATCTTTTCAGTGTGCACACATAATTTAAAAAAAAAAAAAATCACGTAGTTTTATCACTTTACGCAGTCTAGTCTAAAAGACAAAAACACACACAAAAAAAAACAAATGAAGGGAATTAGATGAGAGAAGAATATGCATGAGACACAAAATAATATATAGATTCGTAAAGACGAAAGCAGTTCACACAAAATTACAATTTGTTCTTTATACTGTGCTAGATCCTGTACTTGACATGTCTTGCTATTGCGTGGGTGGGTGGGGTGGGTGGCGTATTGAAATACCTACAAATAATCACATGTTATGTAAGTCAATCCTTAAAGATGTTTTTAGACTTAAATGTTGTTGTCATCTAAATGAATAGGGTTGGGTAAATTTTCATCCACTATCAGGCGTAAGATTTGTATAACAGAACTCTTGAATCGTTCAAGCGTTCAAAGTTGCACAACTGGGATTTTCAGCCATAGACCATCAGGTTATGCAAAAGGGAGAACAAATGTATATAGCGATTGTATATAAAATTATTCAAATCACGTACCATATGTATAGACAAAATGTCATGTGATCATAACACGTGATAAGGACGTGATTTATTTGCTAAGGAGTTGTAGATAAGGGGTAGTTTACCTGGAAAATTGCATGTGCAAGATTAAGATGTCTAGTAAAATTTAAAATTAACATTTATTTATCCACGTTTTCCACAAATATTATGCACTTACGATTATTCATCCAATATTAAAAGGGTAGGTTAATTTAGAAGAGGAATGAAGCTGTTAAACACCGAAATGTTTGCTACTGCACATAACTTACGCTTCAGTGAGTGAATTCCTATGGTCACTCCTTTTGACTCTTTTAATAGGGTGAGTGAGTGAAATCAGTGAGTGGATTGCTACGGTCACTCCTTTTGACTCTTTTAATAGGATGAGTGAGTGAAATCAGTGAGTTAATTGCTACGGTCACTCATGACACTTTTAATAGGGTCCACTCCTTTTGACTCTTTTAATAGGGTTACGCCTTTTGGATGTTTTATTAGATTCACTCCTTTTGACTCTTTTAATAGGGTCACGCCTTTTGGGTGTTTTATTAGATTCACTCCTTTTGACTCTTTTAATAGGGTCACGCCTTTTGGGTGTTTTATTAGATTCACTCCTTTTGACTCTTTTAATAGGGTCACGCCTTTTGGATGTTTTATTAGATTCACTCCTTTTGACTCTTTTAATAGGGTCACGCCTTTTGGGTGTTTTATTAGATTCACTCCTTTTGACTCTTTTAATAGGGTTACGCCTTTTGGGTGTTTTATTAGATTCACTCCTTTTGACTCTTTTAATAGGGTCACGCCTTTTGGGTGTTTTATTAGATTCACTCCTTTTGACTCTTTTAATAGGGTCACGCCTTTTGGATGTTTTATTAGATTCATTTCTTTTTACTCTTTTAATAGGGTCCACTCCTTTTGACTCTTTTAATAGGGTGAGTGGGTGAAATCAGTGAGTGAATTGCTACGGTCACTCCTTTTGACTCTTTTAATAGGGTCAAGCCTTAGGATGTTTTATTAGATTCATTCCTTTTGACTCTTTTAATAGGGTCACGCCTTAGGATGTTTTATTAGATTCATTCCTTTTGACTCTTTTAATAGGGTCACGCCTTAGGATGTTTTATTAGATTCATTCCTTTTGACTCTTTTAATAGGGTCACGCCTTAGGATGTTTTATTAGATTCATTCCTTTTGACTCTTTTAATAGGGTCACGCCTTAGGATGTTTTATTAGATTCATTCCTTTTGACTCTTTTAATAGGGTCACGCCTTAGGATGTTTTATTAGATTCATTCCTTTTGACTCTTTTAATAGGGTCACGCCTTAGGATGTTTAAGTAGATTCATTCCTTTTGACTCTTTGAATAGGGGCACTCCCTTTGACTCTTTTAATAGGGACACGCCATTTGAATGTTTTAGTAGATTCATTCCTTTTGACTCTTTTAATACTGTCCACTCCTTTTGACTCTTTTAGTAGGGTAACTGCTTTTGATTCTTTTATCTTTTGATGGGGACACGCCTCTTGACTCTTTTAATAAGGTCATGCCTTTTCACTCTTTTAAAAACTTAAATCCTTTTCACACTTTTAACAGGGTTACTCATTATGACTATTTTAATAGGGTCACTCATTTTGGCTCTTTTAGTATGATCACTACATTTGGCTCTTTCAATAGGGTCACTCCTTTTGACTCTTTTAGTATGATCACTCCAGTTGACTCTTTAAATAGGGTAACTTATTTTGGCTCTTTTAACAGTTTGTTGCAATTGAGGACTCAGTGAGCAAGTTCCATTACTTATGCTTTTCAATTAGTGAGACCTGCATCATAAATATTTTTTTGCAATGCATGAATACTTTGCTTGGTATGTGATATGCCTATATCATAGAGGACAAAGTCGGTAAAATCCAATTTGAGCTGTGTTAAACATAAAACAAAAGAAGTAGATAAAATCAAACCTGTGTTAACATAAATTAAAATGACCTAAAGGAGCACTTGTCATACCGGTCAGCTTCATTATATTACAAAGTGGGTATGGCCATGAAAATATGAAAATAATTTTAGTTAAAAAGGGTATCATGCATGAGATAAACATAGTAAGGTAGCTTTCATTGTACTATACTATTACGACCCTATGGTCTCAAAATAAGTAATAGAAAAGAGTAAAAACCAACATGCTTTGTAAAATTCAACAAAATATTTATTTCCCGAGAATACAAAGTGAAAATGTAAAAAGAACTTACGATATTGCGAACTAAATCCCAAATAATCTTGGAATTACTAACCAGGTCCTAATGAATGGAGTTCGGAATAAACGATGGTGGTATTCCAAATAATCTTCAACATTGAAGGTGTTGATGTGCCTGAAGTGACCGGTAGTCTCTAATGTATTAATGTACCAGTGGCCTGAATTGTAATTATGTGTCAAAAGTCTTTTATTGAATCACAGTAAGATAATCTAATGTTCCCTTGTTTGAATTCACTATAATTCCCAGCTAATGTCTCTGTCCAAGAATATTATTGAGCACATTGCACTTCCAGTGAATGCATAATTTAGTAAATACTTTCCAAAACAAATCAAACAACTGAACACAACAAATGATTCTGCCTCAGAGTCTTATTGCACGAATACATAATTTCTAAATAAACAAGATTATATATAAAAAAAAAGACTAAGACACACAAGAAGAACGAGGATATAGGACAAAAGTTCATTACCAGAACAATCCAAGCTATAAATAGACAAGATATGTTACTAAATTACTGTATAATATAGAACATGGAAGCATAATGTCCTTGACTCAGAACATGATAATGAACCAAATATTTAAACTACATGCACAGAAAAATATAAACTATGTTCTAGTTGTTTACAGAACTAAAAACAAAAATCAGTGATGCTGATCAGGTAAACAATGAATTTGATTTTAGACAAGGTCAGCTATAAAATACAGTTTTACATAACCCATAGCATATAACAAATAAAGAACTAATAAAAAATACAAATCAAATATGCATAGCAATAACAAAATTAGGTCATGTAGTATTTCCTCTCCGATGATAACTTCACTAAAACGTGAAAACCTAACCTACCATAATTACATGGAAAACTGTATATTCTGTAATTGTACAGCCCACTAACGTGCAAAATATATGAAGAACAATTTCTAATTGCTGCAATGCATCAGTATCTTCCATATGTTATACAACAGAAAAGCAACATAGCTTACTTAGGAAATCTTAAAAGAAAAGTGAAAGTGTAAATGCTATCAAGTGCGATTTTTAAGTTCAGATGCATATTTGGGTTCGCACATGAGTAGGCCACTGTCCTGGCAATTAGAAATAGGGTCTATTTTCAAAGTCCCCGCATTTATTGAGCCAACTTGAAGATTTTTTTATATAGATGATAATGAATACATTTTCGCTATGCTACGTCAGTGCTCTTACCTTCATATATAACTCTAGCAGAAAGCAAACTGCTTGCATTTAGGTTTGTTTTATATGTTGGGGAACACAAGGAAGCCATTGCATTCACGACATACTTGAAAAAAGTTACCTTCATACAATATGTATATTGGTAAAGTCTTGCAATTCCACCCAATACTATTTGGAATACTAAATGAACAACACTTGATTTAAGTACGGTCAAGATTTTAAAATGACAATATCAACGTGCACATTCAATTGAACTCAGTCGCACAGCTTCGATTCTTATTTTCATGTGCAGCTATTTCTAAATAAAGTCAAAGTATTCACCCTAAAGCTTATCATTTCTAAAAGACAATCTATATACAATTATTACAATCTTTGTAACTATAGGTGTAGGTGTTTACGATGCAAGAAATTCTTGAATCGATAACAGACATTAAAATACTCTTTAGCTGATCTTTTGCGAAGAATTGATCTGTCCTTTTGGTTGTTTCTCTGCTTTTCCCTCGAGGCTGTTAATGTAAGTTTATCGGGATGTCAATCATTATACGTGTGAGAAATAAAACTAATTGTCTGATAAGGAGAGCTAGAAAAGGTCGTGTTTGAAATATTCATTGTCATCATTAATATTTTCGAGTTCTGTACAGGTATATAGATACTTGGTATGAAAAAACGTCAGTCTGGTACAACTCAGCATTAATACAATAGACCAATGGACAAAATAAGAAAGTGTCAGAGTGATACAAGTCAGCAACGACACAGTGGTCTCGTAAAAATGCCATTGTGATACAAGTTAGCTTTGACACAATCAGCAAGATTAGAAAATGTCAGCGTAATAAAAGCCAATATTGACACAACTGGCAAAAAGCGATAGGAGCGAGACAGATCTAAAAGATTTGGGAAAACATTTACAACCGAGACAGATTCTTGTGTTAGCTTGTAGACCTGATACTTTTAGAACTAAAACGAACCAGCACTGATTCAATAAGAACTGAATTAAAAATTTAGAAATTGGCATACGGAGTTTTACATTGGCTGTTGTAAAAGTTTCATTAGGAATAAAACTCATTAACAACAAAAAGACCCGGCCGAGTCCAACTAGAGACTTATAAAAACGATACAGCTGCCTCGATTGACTTTCCGCATTAATAAGTTGGTGTTAGAACTGATCGGCCTAGTGTAATAATAATGTGACTGGCTAGAACATGATACCACATGTCTGTGGTATGATGACCCAGAAGCAGACATCACAATAAACTGCCACACTATAAACATCGTAGTGATATGACTAAAATTGTTACAGGTACGTTAAAAGATCTAAATCACACAAAGAATAATAAAAATCACTTTGATACTAAAACTAAAATAATACCTGGATATGATTTGCTATTCAAGTATTGCTTTATGTCTGGTTGTGAATATCCAAGTATTATTAATTTTATCTTAAACACTGGCACTGAATGCAGATAAACGAAAAGATTGTTGGTCATCTTTAGTATACGTAAACCAGAGGTATGTTAGTTGATTTAGATGATTACATGATGGTACTTCACTGCAGTAACAACTATGTCAACTGCGACATTGTAACTTTACAAACGTTTCTCGAGTCAAACATAGTTATGCTAAAGAGTTAATAGCAAAGGACGCTTGTCGATTTCCGTTTAAAGAGGACAGTGAGCTAAACCCAATGGAACCGTAGGCTCTAATGCATCCAGATGCACTAACTTCATATCTAAAATATGAAATGTTTTACTCGTCTTGATTCAACTTGAAACCAAATAAAAGATCAACTTTGAACAGCAGATGAAATATACGTTTCATATGTATTCATAACTATATTGTACAAAACAGATCAATGTAGATATTTGTGGGCAAATCAGCCTGGTTTTAAGCCTTGAGGAGCTAAGCAAGTTCGTTGAACTAGGAAACGTTGGCAGCACATATGCGTACAACATTGTGTAATTGTAAGAATGCGGTGTACGGATCTTCTTTTTTCACATATGTGTCCATACTCAGGAAGAGGTATAACACAAATATTTAATTCATGTTGAAAGACTCGTGTTCTAAAACCATACAGGTGTTACGACCCTGTAGTTAAATTACATATGTGTTAAAATTTAAATTCTTATAATTCTTTGTTTCATTTTTATTTTTTTATATCACTAAAAGTTATTATGGTGATGATTATGTTAGCAAGGTCTAATAGTATGTTAGAAACATCGTATTTATTTAAAACGTAAATGTGACTCGTGTAAGCACGATTTTTGCATGACGGTTTTTAGTATCAAGTAAACAGTGAGAAAGAGCTATGTAAATGATTGGCTGGGACCACGTTATTACTTGTTTACGCTTTTGTAATGTCCAGATGGATTGCGAAATCACACGTGTCCTTCCTGCGTGCGTACATGTAATGACGCATTAGCTTGTTTTAAATGCTCAGTTAGCTGTAAGAAATTTTCAGTTAGAGTCGTAATCGTAGTCAGTCGTGGTTCAGAGTCACATCACAACATCTTACAGAGTTTATAATACCTTAAGAAAGGTATTTCTGTGCTGGAAAGAGTTGCGCATTCGTACGAGGAACAACATGTGTGTTGTTAGTGGTGGTAGCTGTATTTCGTCTACTTTCTAAATAATTATTTTCCCTGGAGAACAACACTACTGGCTTTGGACAAAGACATTTGATGAAATTATTTCTAAATCGGAACAGAACAATACAAATTGTGTTTTACAGTAAAAATTCTGGACATTTTGTGTTAGCCTTCGTCTGACGTCATCGTCCGCCATCTTGGATCGGAACTGAGATTCAGACTGTATCAATTTAGAACTGTTTATTCACAGGACTTATGTTTTCACAATTTTAGGTCATATTTTTGGATCTTCTTCGTAAATCGTAAGTCTTGTTTCACATATTTACCTTTTCTCCGTGTTTTCTAGGGAAATAAATTAATTTTTGTCAAAATTTACAAAGCTTATTGTCTTCACTCTTTCTTTGTGTTACTTTGAACGAGCCGATACGTAACACAGGAAATCTCTCAATTTCACAAAAAGTTTGTGCACACTAATAACCGTAACATATTCTAACACAAGACATTGGTGAAAATGGTATGATATTAATGTTACTTAAATCTAAATTGTTTAAGTTTTAATCAAATAATAAACTGCTTGCTCAATTTCCATTGTAACTAGAGGGATTGAGGAACGATAATATTCGTTTAAAACTGCTGCATAAATAATGTTGTCTATAAGCAAACAAAAATCAATTTTCAGGCTTTCAAGATATTACATTTTCTATATATGTTTGTCGCTTATCTAAATCCACCTCGATATTTTGCCTCAGTAATGCCAGTAGAAAAGTCAAAGTTCCATTATTAATTAATAATTATCTGCGTAGCTGTTATGACGAGTGGAGAAGACATCTAGATAGTTGTGTTTGAGAGGCACAATTATCAAGAAGTATAGGCTGAAATAATAACTGCATATATATAAAGACTGACTTGCCTTGTAATTATAATACGTCTTCTGCATGTACTGCTCCCTGCACACTCACATAAATTATTCTGACACTTGAAAAGTCATTCGATCTGAACATATCTGTGAATCTTTTCTTGCATCTATCTAAATATCTGCGTGTATAAAGTTGTTAGATCAAAATAAAAAGAAGACAGAAATTTTATTAAATACCAGGCTTGCTAAGTTTGTACATGACTGAATTTGGTCTTGAGTACAATCCATAATAATCCTAGTCATTTTAGTTTTTCTTCGCTTGTTGCTTTCTTTTATAACTATATAACCCAACATACAGTCACGAGTGCATAACAAACTGAAATGAATAAAGCATGCCGCCTTAAAGCGAAATGTTAAAACTTGAAGGCTAGGCAGCATAATAATAGACGTGTATGACTCATTAAATTGAAAACGTATACTCATACAGGATGTGTATGTTTGATGAGTTAGTACAAGCCGGCTCCATTTTCTACATATGATCCTATAACAAAGAAACGGATTAAGAATAAACTTGAAACTCGTGTACAAATTTCGTGTAACGAAAATAATATACATCTCTTTAAAGATATAAATTGCGTACAATAAAATCACACGTGCAACAGTAACTGGAAACAAATATAGAAAGCCATCATAGCAGTGCACTGATTATGCCCCATCAAGGACACCCTTGTATAAAATTGATTCGATGATGTTACTAGTCTACGTTCTTAAAATAAGTAACAGAAACGAGTGAAAGGCAACATGTTTTGTAAAATTCAATAAATAATTTAGTTCCCTAGATTGCAAAGTGAAAATAAGAAAAAAGAACTTCCGGTATTGCTAATTAAATCCCAAATTAAACCAAGAATTACAGACAAGTCCTAGTAATTTAAAGTCCTCAATAAAATTCAGTAGAAGTCCAGAATAAATCCAAAAGGATAGCGATGATGTGTCTGTAGTAGCTTATAGAGTGTTGATGTGTCAACAGTCTTTTGTTGAATCATAGTAATTTAATTCCAGGTTTGAATTCATTATAAATTACAGTGAATGTCTCTATCAAAGAATTTTATTTCAGCACGTTTGTATTTCCAGAGAAAATGATCATTTGAGTTCAATAATATGAAGAAATAAAATTCAGCCCAACTTGACACAACATATAATACAACTTCAAAGTGCTAGATCTTAAAGTACGACTAAAAAGTCCTCTCAGCTACAAGATTATATAGTTTTCTACTTGACCTCGGGTCACAACTGGCATTTTCTAAAAAGAAATATTACCTAATGGAAGCTAACCTTCTAGAATGATCAGAATGATCCTGCTTACAATATAGTCAAATACACTAAGAAAGTTCAAAAACCTAGACCTAGTGTTACGTATCGGCTCGTTTAAAGTAACATAAAGAAAAGAGCGAAGACAACAAGCTTTGTAAATTTTAACAAAAATAATTTATTTCCCTAGAAAACATGGTGAAAAGGTGAAAATATAAAATAGGACTTACGATTTGCGAAGAAAATCCAAAAATTTGTCCTAAAACTGTGAAAAACACATAAGTCCTGTGAATAAACAGTTTTAATTAAAGTAGTCTGAATCTCAGTCCCGATCCAATATGGAGGATGATGACGTCAGACAAAGGTTTTACACAAATGTTCAGATTTTTCACTGTGAATCACAATTTGTATTGTTCTGTTCCAATTTAGAATTAACTTCACCAAATGTCTTTGTCCAAAGCCAGTTCTGTAGTTCTCCAGTGTAAACAATTATTATTTAAAAGGTAGATGAAATACAGCTATCATCAATAACAAAACACATGTCGTTCTACAGTCGTTCTACAGACGTACGAGCGAACAACTCTTTCGAGCACAAAAGAATACCTTCTTCTCAAGGTATTAGAAACTCCATAAGATGTTAAAATGTGACTCCTAAGGTGGTAAAATATGACTCTAGACTATTTCGCAGGTACCTGAGTATTTAAGGCGAACTAAAACGTTATTTCATGTACACGCACGAAGAACACATGGCGATTTCGAAATCTTGCCACCGCAGCATAGAATGTCAACAAGTATTATTAGAAATGACCGTGGTCACAACCAATCATTTACATAGCCATTGCCGACTGTTTACTTGAAACAACAGACCGTCATGCAAAAATCGTGCTTACGCGAGTCACATTTACGTTCTATATAAACACAATGTTTCGATCAAAAAATCAGACCCTGCGAACATAATCATCATCATAATAATAATTATATTTAATGATATAAAAATGAAATAAAAAGAATTAAAATTTTAACACACATGTAATTAAACTACATGGTCGTAACACTAGACCCAAATAAACATATTTACTTCTATTAATAATAATTCTGATTCCAAGCCCATACACATAGGAAATAATTTAGCAATGTATTAGTTGTTTACACAAAATAAAATAAAAAGGTAGTTCGGGTCAAGCAGAAATGAACTCAGTTTTGGACAAGGTCAATGATCTAGCTGGCAGAGGCTACCAAGGTCTGATAAACTGTTGTTGGGGCGTGGCTTGAAAAGCAGGCCAGGTGGCAAATTGACCTGCCAAAATATCCACACTAGTACCCCAAACACCGCTACGGTTCAATGATGAAAGCCCTAACCAGGTTCACCAAGCGGACATCTTGTATGTACCAGGTTTACCAAGCAGACATCTTGTATGCACCGCATGATGCTTATACAAGACCAGAAAGTTGTTGATATTGCAAGTCCTTATAATGAGGATGAGCTCTTTGTACAAGGAAGGCTTCAGTTGCATCTGATGCATTAATACGCATTTGCAAATGTGACCTGCTAAATATCCTAGATTGTTGCAAGTTGATTTACACGAGCCGTGTCGAAGTTCAAGGCAAAGGACAACATGCAGGTGCAGTGGTGCTAGGCCGGCGTATTACGGAGATGTTCTACACCAGGCTTCGATCATATCGTTTTCTCTCAGCACATCTGTAAATTATTTTTTGTGTTTGCAGTAGATGATTGTTATCCACAAGTCCGCTTGTGGTTATCGTGATCAATGGCGTTGTCTATTTATATTATTGTCCATCTAATGCAAGATATCCTTGGCTTCAATGTAGCGCTTTAAAAGATGAGTGGCAAGCTTTTAAATTACTTCTCAAAGCTTGTTGAGCTCAATAATCGTATCACCGTAGAAAATGAATAACTGATCTTGCTGGAAAAGGACAAGAAACTATCCACCGATGAAAGAGAACTTCATAAACCTAGGAGACGCAAGAAGCTGTCAGTACTTGCCAAAACGCACTTCGCATCCAGTTTAGTTGGATCAGGCAGACTATCGACATAATTCTGAACGAAGATACAACCCTTGCCCAGTTTCTCAGAACTCTCCTCAGCTAGCAGGGTCTCCATCAAAATTGTCTCAGTTATCACTGTGCTGGTGTATATCACATGCAAATAGTTTTTTCATATTCAACTTCCAAATCGCCTCTTTCAGCCAGGACATTTATTTTGCTCTGCTTAATGCTGTCTAAATCATGCAGAGATTCGTCTTGACCAGCGGTCTTCCGTAGTAGTTCCGACAGAATCTGCAACCAAATGTTTTACCGGTACTGTCAGAGAGCCGCACATGGCTCCACTTTATTAACCCTTGTGTGGAGCATCCAATTATCTTACCATCAAATGCCAGAACAAGCTATGTGCTTGCATTTGTGAAAAGTATTGACCCTAGTGTCCTATGTTGCGCAGAGATGTTGTGATCGTATATCGGTGTATTGTTGCCTAGTGAGCGACGATAGTTAAAGATCGACAGTAATAACGACGCGTGAATGACATCGTGAATATTCCTCTAATTGGGATATTATTATAGCCAACCATTGCCGACCATTCCGTAAAACCTCGGTCTAATTTGGATATAACAGCCAACAAGTGCTGACGATTGGGATATACCTGGCTATGCTGTTATCTAAGCTGGATATTATTATAGCCGAGATATTGTTTTACCTCCTCTATGAAAAATGTTTTGTCTCTAACATTATAATATAAAAGGCTAGATTTGTCTGCTATAGTGGTTAACCAGGTGGTTATTATAACTATGTCTCTGGATACTGACCAGCAATTATACCCAACTACAATGTACAATACCACCACTATCCAATAACCTCTTTTTGTCATTACAATCCGACGCACACGCGACCATCCAGCAACCCGCTTTTTGATATATAATCCAACACACACCCAAACTCTCCATCTTAGAGGTGCGAGTGTATATATGCATTATTCTTTGCAAACACATGTACTTTCACACACAAGGGGTTATGAAGTCAAAAAAGAGATGAAATATATACATACTTTCATTCACTCACACACAAGCAGCCAAGGACAGTAATGTTGATAGACACACTATACCCTTCATACAAGCATGTTCTCATATACAATCAAGAGGTTTAAGGCTTTAGTTGTAAAAACAGACGTCAATGTAGACAAACATACACATACATAAAACTCAGATAGGCAATAATGTTTAGCGGTGTCTCTCTTTTCTAGAGATTCGTTTGGCCTTGAATAGCTCACTTGTTGTTTGTTAACCAAAGAAGAGAATAAATATGTATCACATAGACTAGGTAATCTGAGTTGGACCGCATGCTTGTGATGATGGTATAGAATACCATTTTTGTCCACAAATAGTCTTGAGAATAGGTGACAAATGGAACATTGCGCTTGTATATATAAAGAGAGGGAGAGAACAAAAAATAAGGAAAGAGAGAGAACATGGATCGGATTGAATCGAATTGAACCGCTTCACCAATGAAAATGTGCTGAACGTAATTCATCCAGGGTGAGTTGTCCCTCTTCTAGTCAAAAGAACGTAAACTCGTGACGTCATTTTCAATATATATGTGCACCATCATTCCTACGATTTACCACTGCGGATCGGTTTAGGTACAATACCTATGGCTGGAACTAGATGAAGAGGATGTCTTGGGGTTCGCATGCTGTGCATACATCATATTCTTGGATTGATACTACGATGACTGTGACTACTACTGCTGTTGTAGCCTGTATTATTCTTCCAGAAGGAGTTGACTTCAATTTAGCTTTGTCTGATTTCCTGTCATCTCTGCAATAATTTCCGTCTGTGACGACAGTACTACCTTTACCTCCTTCGCATTTATTACCAGTGGTGAATGATTTCAGAAGGAACAGAACGAAGAAAAGAAGAGATGTTTGGAACGTCAGAAAGAACAAGAGCAGTTATTTGTTCAACAAGAAAAGGAAATTATAAAGTGAGAAGAAGAAGGAAAGAAGAAAACGTTTGGCCAGTGAACATAAAGAAAAGAGTAAAAACAAAACGATAGAGTTTGTTAAGAAATATTTAGGAAGTCTTCACGCACCTGAGAGAAATGTACCATAGTATCTTAGTTCAACCCAAGAGAAAGAGAAACTCACCATCCAAGACTTATAAATCTTGTATTTCTTTAACACATCTCACCGCCAATGAGAAGCCAGGAGCCATTACTACTAGCACTACCAATGAGCAACATCATCACAGAGAGTATGACTTGTCTGTGGAACAGGATTAACATAGTTACAACTGTTTATATCGAGTCCTTAAGTCTAGTATCTTATTATTCATAAAACACGCCAACGATCTTTAATAATTCTTAGAAAAGAGATTCTACTGAATGATTGCCAAATCAAGTAAACCTTCAATCCATGACACATGGTGTGAGCGTGTGGAGATCTTTTTAGCACCTTATCCATACTAAAATATCAAGTCAAAGACACACTTACATTTCGTTGGTATATGCATATGAAATGAGAATGATAATGAAATTTCTTAGCATATCGCAAAAGTCCACTTCTTCTACTATTTTCTTTCACTGCCTATCTCGTTCTTGAATTTCTTCAATGGTTCATTGTCGCCTCCTTCATTTTCTTTTATCTGTTTTACCTTATTGAATTTCTTGACGGGTATGGGTACTTCTTTTACTGAAGATTGCTTTATCTCCTTCTCGCTTTACTTTGCTTCTTCGGGCTCCCTGAATACCAGTGTCCATTTTCTTGACATTGATCACAGGTTTCGTTAGTTTTGTCTCTAGTTTCTTCTACCTTCCATTCGTTATAATGTTGTTCACACTCTGAAGTCCAGTGTCTTTTCAATTGTCAATGTAGAGCAAATACCTTGACTTTTATCTCAAGTTGAGTAGTCCGTTGTCGTATTGGACGTATACATTCCAATGGCTGTCTGTACATTTCGAACGAGAAGGGAGATCTGTTCACAGACTGAAAGCTGCATGAATAAATAAATTATCTCGGGGTGCGAAGCTCTATACAGATACAGAGTGTGTGCACGTTACAAACATAAAATGTTTGAATCAAGATAAAACGATCACCTTCCTGAGAGTAAAGCAGAAGACCCCAAGGTACGACGACAACTTTAGGTGTGGCCCCATACGCTAAGTGAAGCGTTAGCTAAATTCCATGCTAGTGATTTTGAAGATCACATGAGTGTGTCCGAATCATTGCCATCTGACTCTATCACAAGACTAAGAGAGTCAATGTCAGCAAAGAACAAAGTCGTTTGGTAGCTCTCGAAGATACTTTTCATATTTAGGAGACACCAAAAGTGATGTACATAAAATTTCGAAGGACAGCATACACGTGATATTTACAGTTAGTGTACCAACAGAGAAAACAGAATTTATTTAGCGATTTATGAGGTTAATTAATAAAAATATTGAACCAACAGTTCCGAGCTAAGATGACGTTGATTTGAGACTATCCATCAATTTAGTCAGTTTTTAAGTCACTTTCTGGATTGAATATATTAAATCGGCAGAATCAACACTTTTCAAAATTATCTACAAAATTGAACACATTCAAGCAATCCAACGATATGTTTGACCTGACCGTTGGAAAAGCCACTCTTCAGAGAACACCTTCCAGATGTAGAGGATAACGCATACATGTTTTAACGGTGGACACACCAAGTGAACTATCATTCAGATTTCAAGGACGAAAATCAAATAAGTTTTGCCGGTGCCATCGTAGCGGTTTGAATTGATGCCGAGAAGAACAATGGAATAAAACCGATAATGGGATAGGATTAAACGATAATAAAAGCTGAAACAATAGGTGGAAGCAAACCTCATTTACAGCAAGCAGGCATATCCAAAGACACTGCGTGTGGTGATCCTGCAGAACGCAAAGACGTGCTGGCACTTAATTATACGTTAAAAGTATACCCTTAAAGTCATTCGTAGAGTTAGTGTGTATCATCATAAGGACCATTTTAATACCATTAAAAGTATCACCACAGGAAACAGTTAATATTTTGATAAATGTGACCAAGAATTTACAGTTGAGACAATAATATTCAATGTGGAGAGACATGTCGCAGATATTAAGATTAATATAAAAATTTCAGGGCTCTGCTTTCAAGCAAGCCTACTACAGCCTGTCCTTTGACGAACGGCATCGCATGAAACAAGTTCAACAAGAGATCTTTTCCACCGATTAATTAAGCTTCGAACGTTTGTCCAGGAACGAAAAAGACGACGTTTTGTGACCAAATTGTGGACTTCGAACATCAATGTTACATTAACAAATGTGGCAATGAACTCAAGGAAGAAGTAAAAGAATACCAGACCAGAACTAAAAATAACGGTATAGATTTTATCTTTTATTTATCTTTGAATGTTCACAAGACTGGAATTCACATTACTAAATAAGTTCGCATATATCATCTAGCTATTGTCAAGTGTATGCAAAAACCTATATCTTGTCATTGGCCAAAATGTACCGAGATTTCATGTGGTCGAGATGAGATCTTTCGGGGGTCTCGTACTCTTGCTGATTTTGCCGACAGGATTTTAAACCACATGGATCATACTTGGAACAGGACACTCAGCTTTACAGGGACTGAGCACCCAGCGAGGCAGCTGTTAGTACCTGTAGTGTGCTAATAAACTCATTTGCATATTTGTCGGGAACAGGTGATATTTTGAACCTTAATATGCAGTTTCCAATTCGTCTTGAATAATATTAATATCTAACATTCGTTATATCTATCTATCTATCTATCTATCGATGTATATATA
>JAECUM010058017.1:0-18758 GCA_016617855.1 Megalonaias nervosa | reverse complement strand
AAAAAATGTTCAACTACGAATCATACCATTATATTTATTTTATCATTGTAAATAAATTCTTTAGATCACCAGGATATTACAGCAGTCTTTCAATTGCTTGTATACCTTCTTTTAATCTATCGGATGTTGACCTTTGGATTACAAAAATTCTTACCTCGATTAGCAATCACCTAACATTTTTACATGATTAACTTATTCTTCAATAATACAAACTCATCGTTGGCAGTAAAATGTCCAACAAAAGTTATCAAAAGAGTTTATTATTATTATTATTATTATTATTATTATTATTATTATTATTATTTCATCAATGTGCAACAAATTGTTTTCCAGCAGTAACAACGTAGACACTTCTAAGCAATCATGGTCAGATAATGCTATAGTGTTCCAATATATTTAGATAATTAAATTTGTACAAGGGAGGAAATGTATTAGTTTATTGCAGATTTGCTAATTGTGAGTCCATACTGGTTTAGCAAGCTGGTAATGGTAGCAAAACATAGGTGCACAGCAGGTGTAAACAAACAATGAGGCCTTTATAAATTCTTGAATATCTGACCAATCTACGTAAACAGAAACGAGAGAGAGAGAGAGCAGAAGGGTTGGAAATGTTTGTAGTATGATGAGAATAAAATATTTTTTGATTTAAAGAAAAAATGCTGGACATTAAAATGCTACTGCTTTCCACAAATTCTTATAGTGAACCAACTCACTATCCACATATTTAGAAAAAAAAGGGTTCGGATTATGTAATTTATTTAAAGATTAACTATAAAGAGCAACACCATTCTAAACATCAGGCCCCTAAGTTTCAACTAAATAGTTAGTTTGTATATATGCAGTATCATTTTACAGCACCCAAGAACAGTAGTGACTATATGGTAATTTGTAAGGATTGACAAGTACCGGCCTGTTTTCGTACTCTCAGGAAATACCTAAACCGTCTGCGTTTTAACACAAACATTGATGTTACTGGGTTGATCCCCTGTCCCTCCACAGTAATAAAACATAATATTAACAGATTTATGGTTGAAACAAATGGGGTTGTGGGAGGAGATGTGTAGGAAAACTGCTCAAACTGGGAAAGGAGAAACGTGGTAAAAACTGACCCGGGCAGGTACCCGTTCCCAGTACCCAGCAAACTTTCTGTATCTGTCCTTCCCAAGTAATTTGTTACATGGGAGTAAAGGTTATAGGACATAATATAAAATTTTGACTCTTCTGAACGTAGATCAGGTGTGTATATGTATGGTCTGTTGTCTGTCCGTCTGTTAACACTAGTTTGTTATCACTATTTCTCTTAAACTACTTGAAAGAATACCACTCACCTTTACACACACACATTCATCCCATGGTCTTGTTGGTCCTTAAAAAGATGGCGCTGGGTGGTCATCCAATATGGCATCCAGAACGGCCTTTTTAAAACTCTTGTTAAAACTCCTCCGCCTGAATGGATGGTTATATCAGCATGGATTTTTCATTAAGAGTTCTAATGATGTCCAGTTTGTCTGATGTATAACATATCTGCCATAGAAATATCTTGAAAGGAGTGTTAAGGCTACTCCTTCTGAATGGAAACATATTGCCTTAATGTTTTCACCAGAATACTCCTTCTGATATCTTGCTAATTCTAGCAGACTTGAGTGGCCATCTTAAATATCCTATTACAGCTTCAGAACGAATGGTCACATTAAAATAGTGTTTTCACTGAAAAACCTTATGGAGTCTAGTTGGTGGTAAATGAAAACAGTGCCAATCTATCAAAATGGTCAGTACAATGGCCTGCATGAAAATCTTATCTCTATTGTGATTTTACCACAAGACTTCTTATGATGTCATGTTGGTTTAAATTGGAAATGGTGTCAATCTGATATCCAGTATGGCCACAGTGGCAGCCATCTTAAACATTTTATTATTACTCCTCCAAAATAGAAATTATTATCAACATGTGATTTCCACCAGAAGACTTCTTATGGTGTCTTGTTGGTCTTAAATGATAATGATGCCAGTCTGAAGTCCAATATATCCACCACAGCAGTTAAATTGACAATCTTGTTATTGTTGAAACGTATCAGAGACGGTTTCCACATTCAGCAGTTAAAAAGAAGAAATGAACTTGATATCAAAACAAAATTTCAGCCTCTAGAGCGTTACTGCCTTCAAGAGAATTTTCGATTTTATTTACACATTTACCTTTTCAACATAATTCCTTATAGAAGAAACATATTTTAGCAAGATTATTTGAAAATGATACAAAAAATTATTTTAAAATCATTTTAACATTATACATTTTCAAATAAATTTGTTACCTTGCTAGCCTTAAACTGTCTGACAAAGAAAGTTTAAAATGAGATTATTATTAATATTAGTAGTAGTAGTAGCAGTAGTAGTAGTAGTAGTAGCAGTAGATGTATTATTGCTTCTATATATGTACAACAAATAGATGTTTAGCAACAATTATCATTTATTTAGACAATTTAGATTTTTTATCCAGTATTCCATTGACTTATTATCACACTGTTGTGGTCCAGTGATTGTGTATATGGTTTATATAGCTAAGACTTTAAGAAAACAAATCTCTCTTTTGTCCTTAAAGCATAAGAATACTTCAAGGATAATTAATTCCATTGGATGGAGCAAGTACAGTATATTAGTTGATTTATTTACAAAATTAGGGAAAATACATGGCATTCCTACTGAGTAATTTGGTTAACAGGAGTGCAGGCTTTGTTAGCAATTTGGGGGGGGGGGAAGGTCAGTGGTCATAAAACATCATTAGTTCCCAAGTGGAAGTGTGAGAAAAACCACTGTGGTTTAAATATATTCTTAATTATGAGAGAGAGAGAGAGAGAGAGAGAGAGAGAGAGAGAGAGAGAGAGGGGAGAGAGAGACTTTCAGTAAGATGTAAAGACAAGAGCAATTTCGGATTTAATAAATATTATTATGTCTAGACTTGGAAATATTGCCGTTTTCCAAAACCCACAAAGTAAATCTACAAGTTACCTTGAGTATTTTGATGAAAAATTGGTGATTATGTGAACCTGGATACACGGATGGGTTGATTTATTAATAATATTGCATATGTCCTCCAACACTTTTTAAGACTCCAGACTTCTAAGTTTAGGATATGATTGGAGATGGTCTATATATGTGTATAATAGCTTTAACATTATGAACCAACCCCTGCTATTAGGGCTTGAAATTGAGCTTGGACTTTGTTCAAATAAAATTTAAAATTAAGCTAAATCAGTCCTAAAGGGCACCCACATGAATTTCCTCAAATCTGAATAGCGGCTTATCTCATCAGTTACAATTATTAGCAAATTCTACTTAGCCAATATTACTACCTAATTAACCTGGCTCTGGTCATGATAGTGCAGATATGCCATACATATATACATACGTACGTACATGCATGCACATACATACATATATACTCACAGTTCTTGCCTATATGATGTAATCATTATTCTTTAGGACAAAAATGCAAGCCCATTTCTGTCTACATCCTTTGTAATAAGTATGCCCCCTTTAAATATACTTTTAATGAGAGTGCATGCAAGGCAATTGACTGTTCTATGAAAGACGAAAAGCATATCCCCACCCACTTGTATTATGGAGAAAATTCAGGTTTGATAAATTTATTTTATAATTACTTTAAATAGAGGGACCAATCCCTTGTGTGAAAAGATCAAAGTTGACAGCTGTTGATAGCAGTTACAGTTACAGAAATTAAACTTGACTGTTAAACTTTCCTAGAAAATTTAATTTTAAAAAATGATACAAATTTTTATATGAAAATTTAAATTTAACTTAAATTTTAATGAAAATGTAAAACCTGAAGTTGACAAATTTTATTCTGTGGCAAAGTCTCTCCATTCCTTGATCATGAACATCAATGGTTTTCCTTATCAGATGTGAAGTAATTAAACCAGTGCCTGTCAATCAAAGGTAACACCTGAAATCTGGTAGCATCTAAATACGCAAGCTAGGGGTACTAACCAAATACATGACGTCATTTCTACCCATGAAGGGGAGGAGCCCTCATATGTTTGGCTTCCAACAGTATTGAAGAGTTGGTGTAGTTCTCTGAAACCAAGCTAGCATGCATTTTCCTAGGTATATAAGTGAGAGAGAGAGAGAGGATACTATTTGTATTTTACATGCAGTTATTGTAATGGAAACCATGAAAGGGTACAAGAAGAGGAAGACAACTTTTTTAAAAACTGGATATATTCCACATAACAAAGGAGTCATATATCTGACTGATGATACTCTACCAAGTTCCAGTGCTGCATTTGTTCCAGTGACCAGAAGAATGGATGCAGACAAGTTCTCTCTCATAGCAGTGACAAAGACGACAAATGGTGGTCTCCAGTCAGTTCAGGCACCAGACTGTAACGGCACACCTGGGTCTGCATAAATTCTACGACTATCATCCACAGCAAAACTGGACCTGAAAGAGACAGAATTGAATGAACACGATGGGACACGTATCATCTGCATAAAAAATGTTGAGATGTGGAAGGACATCATTCCTTGCCATGGTAATCAAGTCAACATATGTGACAGACCAGAGTTCCAAATTGCTAATGAAAGAAAATGAAGACTTGCTTGGAAGCATACTATGATGCATAAAAACTGCAGCCTTAAGTCACCAGAGTATAAGTTGTATGAGGAGATAAAAACAAATAAACCTGGGCCAAATCCTGCTGCTGTAAATATGATGTTTCAAGCTGGACTACAAGATACACCAATGGGCAACACCAGAGCTAGATACTTGCTTGCAGCCACTGACATTCCGCCACCTAGCAGAACATCTATGCGAAGGGCCTCCAACACTGTAGGCAAAGCAACTGTGGAGCTCAATGAAATGAACATGATAGACAGGCTGAAACTAGTCAGACAGGTTAACGTCATGCGTGGTGTTCAGCATCCGGAGCAAATAAATGTTGCTTTTGATGCAAGATACAATTCCATTAGATATGGACATGAAAAGAAACCTGGTCAAAGTTTATCGCAAGCTGTTGGAATTGCCTGCGAAACTCTTACAGAGAAGCAATACATTGTGGGGACTACAGTAGAAAACAAGCTCTGTTGGACTGGATCATGGCTGAAGTGGAAAGGTTTTGATGTGCAATGTCCAGGAGGCCATGTTGACTGCACAGCAAATCTGTCACCAGCTGCTCCACATTCAGAGTATGAAATGGCAAGAGAAATAGGGAAAGAGTTTGTGCTGCAAGAGAGTCTCATTAGACAAGCAACAACAGATGGAGATGCACAGGTTGCTGCTGGCTTCCAAGATGCTTACAACATTCTGCAAGCAGTGTGGAAAGTAGAAAGTCTGTCGTACCCCATCCATTTGGGTCGTTTACAGTTCAAACGGTGTAATTCTGCAATATTTAGCGAAAACATGTTTCCAGGAATAAGAACAAGAGAAGGAAAAAGGCTCAAATAAAAAATTTTCAGCCAAGACATTGAAGCACGCTGCAGTTTGATCTTCAAGCAACTGATGGAGGACAATAGTGGTGATGTTACAAAAATTAAATGTCAACTTCCCCAAGTACTGGATGCCACTCTGCGCTGTTATTCAGGGGACTGCTCACAATGCCGGCATTATTCAAAGGTCTGCGGGGGAGGAAGTACTAAGAGCTGGTGGATGCGATCAGCATACCTGGGCCCTCATCAAGTGACTCATCTTAACATGACAGAAAATGAATATCCTGCTAGAAGTTCTGAAAATGAAACTCTCCTGTGATGTTGTAGAAAGACTGCGACTGAACACAAACACACAGAAATGTGAGGCTGTGAACAGATAAATCAGTGTTTCATTACCTAAAAATGTGAACTATTCCAGAAACTTTGAGGCAAGAGTGCATTCAACAGTACACAGACTCAATAACATTCTGGGATCATAACTGAAAACAAAAGTGACACACTTGGGAGGGAAACTTTCAACAAAGACTCTGAGATCACTGGAGACAATGGATAAAGACTGCACTTACCATCAGTTGTATCAAAAGCGTCCACAAACCAGACAACGTATTCTAGCAAGTCGAGGAAATATGATACAGGCCTATCTGAGGTACAGGACTCAGCAAGGCAATAGGAAGTCTAACTACTGCAAAGGACTGCTAGACACCAAGAGCGATCACTCCTATGCACATGTTTAGCAGGAGCCAATGGGCACTGCAGATGGAAAAGATTATCTTAATTCCGTGTGCAAAATGACAGTGCTCAAAGACACCGTGAAGAACACGTGGCACAGAAGAGAAAACTGTAGTGGGGAAATCCGTAGGTAACACAATGCATGTTATAAGCAGTTGTGTTATTTACTACCACCTTATGAGACCTATGGAGAGGTCGAAACAGTTTTCTCTGAGTATGAAGACACAAATAAAGAAATTAAAAACTAAAACAATAAATCTTAAAAAATTATAAAATAAAATAACATGAAATGACTTACTAGTTGAGAGAATGAATGAATGAATGGATGGATGGATGGATGGAAGGAAGGAGGGAAGGAATGTATTTAAGACAGCACTGTAATACCAGCATGGTCTACTAAAATAAAGACCACTCTTTCTTTCTCCTTCTTACTCAACACATCCATCCATCCATCCATCCATCCATCCATCCATGCCATATCATGATACCTGTATTATTCCATGTTACAATTTCAGCTTTTTCATGCAGTCTGGAAAGTCACTATGCCCAATGCAATGTCCATAACCTTTGCAGCACTGCCTGTTATTGTTAACGGAATGAAGTTCTAGGATTAGGTGACATTCACGCACAAACTGCTGTGGCATAAATGGATGCTTCGAGCTCCTTTGGAATATTCAGACTTCTCAACTTTACTATTAATGCCAGTCTGTGGACATGCTTTTCCTTCCATGTGTTTGTCTCGGGATCCCTATATGACAATAGGCCATATAATCTATTGGATATTACATTTCCTGTCCATATTTTACAATAACTATTGTGTGCTGGCGCAGAATTTAAATAGATTTCCGTTGACAGGCTTTCAAAACAATCCTCCATTGCAACTTGTATATGGTGTAGGAATACATTGCTGCTTATAATAATGAGTGTCATCTCCAACTGATACCATTTCTCTGAATGTATGGTGAAAAAATTCATTTTTCAATTTTAAAAAAAAATTAATTAAAAATTTTTTAATTAATGTTTTAAAATTTTAATTATATTTTCTAATTCATACAGAAAATATACACAAGGTGTGAAAATGTCTATCATTAATAATAAAAATTTTATAGCAATTTAAATTTTAGTCAATACTGCTCTGACAGGCCATAGGACACAATTTTATTATATATTCTCTACATTTGTTTCTCAGTACTGAACTTTCCACTGTGTGAAAATCAATACAAATCATATGTAATCAAAAATGCCTTCAAAGATGACTTCACGGTGAAGTTCTTGTCAAAGGTTGACCTGCATTTTTTGAGAGGCTGGATTGTAAACAAAGCACAATGTAATGGAACACAGATTTCACTTCCGGATCATCACCAAGGTCTTATTACTCACTGTGCACTGTCGCCGAAATACACACAGACAACCACACCATAAGCTCATATTCTCAAGAACAAAAAATTACCTTTAAATGCCTACCACAAATGTACCAATAAAACTCTTCTATCACCACCAAAATGAGAGAGAAAAAAAATGTTCTAAAAATAGACTAGAACTACATTCGTAGGTATTGAACTAGAAGTACTAATTGTGACCCGATGCCAGTTAGATATTAGTTTTGTAACGTTCATTGTCATTTTATTGCATTTATCTTAATCAATCCTCGACGCACCTTATCCCTTGCTGGAACCAGTACACTTCAAAGGACTGTTATACACTATGTGAGTTGTATTGTGTGTGTGTGTGTGTGTGTGTGTATATATATATATATATATATATATATATATATATATATATATATATATACATACATACGCACACACACACACACACACACACACACACACACACACACACACACATCCGTAGCCGTGTTCACAGCAACAAAAGAGGGTAAGAAAAAGGGTTTAAAAATCGAAAACGTTGTTGGATGATTATCTTTATTTCTTAATTTCTTGATTTGTTTTTTCATTGTTTAGGATGTAACATTTTGCAAAGTCCCTTCATACAAAACGGTTTCTATGATTATGACAGCGGTTCGAAAAAATACTGTACAAAGTTTCTGGGATGTCTGCAAGCAATTGTATTAAATCTCTAGTCGCAAGTCGAGCTTTTTATTTCATATTGTCAATTCTAGATTCCCTTCATTGAGGTCTTAATTTTAGGTTATATTTGTAAGGACGTTTGGTCAACACCCAAGGAGTTCCAAGCCATACATGTCCATGTACCACTGTAAAGGGAGAGCTGGTAGTTCTCTATGTGAACCTTATCGGGAGTTAGGTTCGATGAACCTGGTGGCATATCATTCAGTCCCATTGGCTGAAAAGCATTCAATACAACAAAGTTACTACCATGCAAAATCGAATAGTCAGATAATTTGGTTTTTAAACGAAACGAAACAAAGCATTATTTTGTTGTTTTGGCATATTTTGACAATGTTGGGAATGAAAAGCAGGCCGAACAAAATACACATGCAACGCTATAAATTCAAGAAACTTAAGGAGAAATATGCCTGTGCGATTTTTTTTTCTGCTTTTTTCCATCCATAAGTTCAAGACTATCTTAGATATCTACGCAGTAAACAATATAGAAGTGAACTTCCCGGATGTTTACAGCAGAACCATGAAAACATTGTCAAATCTAGTACGAATTTATTTGCAGGTTATGTGCCCTATTAATTACTGGGACAGGGAAGTTAGTCTACCATACTCACGTCCGTAAAGCTCCAGAGGATAGTGGGCTCCAGGTACCCTGTAACATGGCATACGACATCGAATCGTTGGTTTGTCCCAGGGTGGGTTGGGGAAGCAGTCACTTGCGTTACATGAGCTTTTTCTGCAAAAGATGTGTATCTAACTCGGCAGAAGAGAGTTGTCTTTTCAAAACAGTTTAAAAATATGATTACTTCTTATTTTTGACATTATTCCCTTCGGTTTCGGGGTTGTAGAATTGGCCCGACGTGCCTCGCTGCATGTCGTAAGAAGTATTACGTGTAGGCTCGTACAATAATAACAAGAGAAAAGAGTGAAGACAACAAGCTTTGTATATTTTAACAAAATAATTTATTTCCCTGGAAAACAATGTAAAAATTGGAAAATAGGACTTACGATTTGTGAATATAATCCAAAATTTAATCCTAAGAAGAAAAGTACAAGTTCTATCACTAAAAAGTTCTATTAGAATCCAGGTTCGAATCTCGACGACGTTCCAATATGGAAGGCGATGACGTCAGATGTGGTCCATGTACAAATAGCAACAATTCCTCAATTGAATCACAGTTTGTTTCCGAATAATTCCAGAATAAATTTCCACTGAATTTCTTTCTCCCAGAATTTATAAAACAGTACACTCGTTTGGTTGTCTAGAGAATAAATTATCAAATTCCAAAAACAAGATTTTGTTTTCTGTTCTTCCAACTCATTGCTGCTTTTCTGATGATGATGAACTGAATTATTGGGTCAATTCAGTGCAATAAGGAGAATTTAAGTTGAGTTGGAAATGTACTCGAAATTCCAGTACAGTTTCGGTGTGTATCAGGTTTTGCAGAACATGTCATTCGGGTTTGCAGATGTAACAAAGTGCATTTTATGGAAATTCAGTATGCATAAATGCAAGTATATGTATTACTTTTCTTATTACCAGCTAAAGAAGACATGTTCATGCCCTGTCACTTTCATCTCGCTGTTGGAGGGACCCCAGCTATGGCCTACATCATTCATTGTATGTCATCTATCGCCAGCCTAACAATGGATCAAAATAGTTACATTTAGCCAGCGGAAATTACTTTCTCGTCTTTCTGGCTTATTGGCTCTGAGGCTCTTAGTTTCTTACCAAAACCTTAAGTTGCATTATTTTCCTCGAATCTAGTATTTTGACAGACTTGTAAAATGGTATGTCTCTGATACATATGAGATAGCCCATGGCCTCGATAAGATTTTCTATGCTATATTTGTATAGACCCTAGAGAGCACTGGTCATAGGATGAACCATTTTAATTGCGAAAAGATATGAATATTTCTCATAAATAACTGTTTAATTACCTGAACGGTATTTTCAATTACTACCTTTCTCATTGGTATGCTTGTTTGAAAGTTTCATTTCTGACTCGGTGAACTCGTCCACATCGTTAACTTCATCATCTATACTTTCAAATGGACGGTTTAGTTCATCCACAAACAAATCTAATCAGCCAAAACCGAAATCGTCTGCTACATGAGTGTACATGATTTGTTTACGAAGTAGTTCATAATATACTCTAATATTTTTAGTCACACGTGTCGTGCACTTGCTTACAATATCAACGTGTTCAGTCTCGTCAAAGGCTGCACTAATTTAATAATGTAAAGTTAACGGAGACAAAAATTATCACATAATAATAAAGTATTTGATCATTAATACTTTATTCGTTGTTATCGATGCTGTGATTTGTGTTGTGCTGCATATTGTGTTTGTTCTGTTGCAATTGTCTAAGATTCTCACCCCATTATATAGCCAGGTGTGATTGACAGTCATGGATGAATTGCTATAACAAGACAGGTATGCGGTACTGTGCAGTTCTAGTAACGTGCTTCCGAACATTCGCGGAGGATCAAGGTGTGTAACTTTTGGAGCTGAAAAAAGACATTTCTTGTTGCTGAAACAGTGTCACGATGCTTTAAAAATATGTTTAATTAAGTTCTGATATCGCATAAGCCATCCCAAGCCCTATATACATACAGGGAAAAGACAGTTATTCAAGTCAGCCATGTATTGATTTCATTTAGGTGATTCTGTCGCACAGTTATGTTGAAAAAGAAATTTTCTTGCTGGACTCGATAATTTTGCTTTATTTCTTCATGCTATCAAATATAGACAGTTGGTAACATATATTGCAGAATACAATAGGAAAAACTGAATCAAGATTAGTCTTCTTTAGTTTATATTTCTCCAAATAATAAATTACGCTTACGTTTTCCCTTTTACATTCTTGTATAAGTCGAGAACTTTGCATTGATATTCGTGTATAATCTTAATAGAGTGCTTGGTCTATTAATTATGATGATTGGTCCAGAAATGTTGTCGTACCCATACAAAACATACTCATACAGAAGATATATGAGTATTCGATCAAATTTAAATACGGGAGTTTTGGAGGCGTACAAATGAGTGTCTTATTCAGTCTGGTCTAATTGTGTTTAATAATTTTTAATCTTTTTGCTGGTACAGTTTTCTCAATTGCCCTACTACTAAAGGGAGGGCAGCGGCAGAAAACTTACGAAATAATTCTGGCATATGTAAAACACAAACATCTCCGTTTTCACAGCACCCAGCCATAAAGGTTCCATATCCGGACCAGAAAGTAGGTTGAGATGGACATTGCTGTATACACATGTAATTACCAGATCATTGATGTAAATAAATGTATTATGGTTTTAATAGTATATTGCTGTAAGTGTAGACAATTTTTATTTGCAACAGAAAATGTTGATATTACACTAATATTTCTACAGACCTACTATATTTAAAATGGACTGCGATGATTTTAATAATTATCGTATATTGGCTGAACGTACACTCCTTTCATAGAGACCAAAAGTAAGTAATTAAAATGCAAATTAAAAAATATCTTAAACCACTGCAGAAGGGCATATTACAATATACTTTATAAAGCCTAAATTAACTTTGTTGTTAAGGATGTTCAAAACAATTTCTTGCTAATGTTAAATGTTAGAAGCACTCACCGATCTTGGCAGGCGTGAGAGGTCATATAAGCCAGGAATTCCAAAGGAATTTTAATACACTACATGACATATCTGGAAAAAGAGACATAATTAGTTCAAAACCATGTTCTCAAGTGCCACCATGAGAAATTAAATTATGAATAAAATATAATTCTGGAATTTAAGAAATATAAAGAAATAAAATTGATTTTATTAATGATTAAGACTTGACAGATAAAACGCACACTAGACAGAATTCAATTGAATTTATGAACTAGATAGGGTTTAACTATATTGGCGTTTTAGATAAAATTTAATTGAATTTGTGTACTGGATGGAATTTAGTTGAATGTAGGTATCATCATAATGCCGTTAAAATAATGTCCTAGTTTTAGACACAGCAAAATCTTATCCAACGTTTAGAAACAGCTCTTGTACCTAAATTAAGCAAACATACTTGCTTAGGTTAAGAAGCTAATATTTCTGTCAAGAATGTACTGTGTCGACAAAAATATGAAGTACGATAACAAAATCCGTGGATCCTTCTAGAGTTACCGCGAAGCGCTTAATATTTATAGTTGTATTCTATTTTCTTTTATGTCGATTGTGTCTAGTAATGTCTAACTCGGGAAGAAACTTTCAGTAAAATAACATCACTTATTTATAAAAGTGAATTCTGGTTTATGTATGATTTAATTTATGCAGATGTTGTTGTTGTTGTTGTAGGGTTTAGCGCCATTTTGCACCACAAGATAGGCTATACATGGCAGCCAGTATAAATGGTGTAGGAAGAACCACGAGAAACTACTGGCAATCTTTCTCACAAACCCACAATCGCCGAACCCGAGACACGAACCCACGGAGACAGAGGTGAGATGGCAGTGATCCGTAACGGTGAGCACTCTAGACCACTAGGCCACTCTGGGCCCCATTTTATGCAGGAGATAGTTGTATATGAAATATATCGACCAGTAATAAATTTCGGTTTGTACATCCTGTACATGGATGGGTAAAGCAAAGAAATCAAAATATCGAAATTGCAGTTATTTAGCATTACTATTACAAAGAAAACTTAAATATTATAAGACCAGTTTGAATGTGAAGGCAATTAAGGTCAATTAATTACAAACATTTAAACATCATACATAATGGCACAGTGCTATCTTGACTAAATTTCAACAACTGAAGAGCTGTAATATGTACATTGATGGCATAACATATGCACAACGTCAGTTATGTTACAAATTAGCATATAAAAGCATACAAATATTAATGTATTGTTTACAAGCATAAAAAGAGATATCCCGCAATGTTTAAGGAACGATGCAGATTTTGAACTATATTATAATGATAATAAGATTGAAACAGTGAGCATCAAACATAATAGCAAGATAGATAAAACTGTACACTAGGAGGAAAGAATGTGAATGAATTCATACATTTGTCTTTAGGTAAATTTACAGTAAAATTTGAAGAGTGCACATCTTTACCATGTAATTGCTTCACATCTGAGTCTGCTGACTTCAAAGGTTCCTGCTGTGTTTATTTCTTTCGTATTTACTTATTTTCTTTACACGAACGAATCATGATACGTATATATCAATCCCATACGAAAATGAAAACCGCAAATTGTAGATTTGAGAAGGATTTCGTCACGGAATAAGATATTATTGCTCAGAGTATTTTGAAGTGGAACAAAGAACGATTAAAAGAGAATGATCAACAGAGAGCAGAGAATGATCAGCAGAGAGTGATTAATAGAGAATGATTAACAGAGTGATGAACAGAGTGATTAACAGAGAATGATTAGCAGAGAATGATTAACAGAAAATGATTAGGAGAGAACGATTAACAGAGAATGATTATTATGAAAGTTAATTATTATGAAAGTATTAATATTATGAAAGTTATTATCTGGTGAAAACAATGATTTTAACTCAGCCCATAGCAATGGATTGTTCACTTGAAGCGTGAAAGAAATCAAATGTTAGTATGGCAAAGAACCAATCCATAAAGGGAATATACAACATGTAAACACAATTCCTTGCAGACGACATTGTAATGCTTGTGCTTCAGACTGATTTGTTTGGCATTGGCAATCATCACTTGTGATTTAATGGACAAACACAACAAATATCCGTGGTTCAGTAATTCCCTTAAATTTATTTTGTAATACTCTCTTATTTCCTATTCGAGTCCTCGAGCTACCTCGTATACTAACGCATTCAGTTACGTATTAAAGCAGATTACATTGTGTTCTAACCATAATGGTATGTCTTAAAGTACTTGTAAATAGTAAGCCAGTGTTACATATGTCTCGGGGAAAGAAAGAAATCGAGCTCCAATGCTGTTCAGTTATACAAAACGCTACCTTTGTACCATATGAAGAACACACACACAGAGACAGATATATATATATATATATATATATATATATATATATATATATATATATATATATATATATATATATATATATATATATATATATATATATATATATGAATAAATAGAGATAAACAGTTTTATTAATATTTTGATTATGCATAATGCATATTTAAATAGTATATAAATATATATATTGATATATTATTGACGAATGTTCATATTTTATCAGAACTCAAGTTATATAATAATAATTTATTAAAAAATTATGGTGTGCATGATATTTATAATCATAAAATGAATAAGTATTTTATAAATAATTAATCATAATATATTCAGAATTAATTTTAAAATGCCGTTTAATTTGTAAAGAATTATTAAACTTATTTTTATGATATTAGTTTATACTTTCACTAGTCAAGTTATTTAGTAAATTAGAATAATATAAAATTATTCTTAAGTAAATTGTAGACAGGGACATAATTATATAAAAAAAATATATATATAATAAATCTTAAAAACATTATTAATGAATATCGTAGAGTGTTTTGGAATTTAGACCTTTTGGATATACCGTATTAAGACGGTGGATCCAATAGGTTTCCTTTAGCAGACGTTCCATCTCAGAATCAGCTATAACAATATTTTGAAAGGAGAAATCTCGCAAACAATGGGAATTCTTGTTAAAATGAGCGGCAACATGAGATGAAAATGATTGATCGATATAATTTTTTATGTCTGATCTATGTTGATTCATACGTTTAGATATTTGTTGACTGGTTTGTCCAATATATTGGATGCCACATTTTTTGCATGTGATCAAATAAATAACGTTTGATGTTTCACAATTAGTATCACAACGCATATTAAATGTTTCTTTCGTATTATTACTATTGAAAGAAGTATTTTCATTAATAAAAGGACAGTGCGAACATCGAGGTCTATTACATATAGTTGATGATCCCTTTTTATGTAATGTTTTTTCTAATTTAGAATTAGCTACGAAATCTTTAAGATTTTTAGGCCTTTTATAAGCAAGTGTCGGTTTGCTTTCGTGTAGCGATTTAACACTTGCTTTACAAGATAATTTTAATAAATCCCAATATTTATTGATAGCCTTACCTATATTAGGCAAACTTGGGTTATATTCAATAATAAAAGGAATAATATCTTCATTTCTATTTTTGATTATACATTGCAATGATTCAAGTTGCGTAAGAGAAGATACTTTTTGGAAAGCAGTATTAATGATGTGAATAGGGTAATTTCTATTTAAAAAATGCTGACCTAACTCTGTCAAAGATGATTTAAAGACAGTGTCATCCGAAATAATTCTTCTATATCTTTTTGCTTGACTGTATGGTATCCCGTTTTTAGATGATTTAGGATGACACGAAGAATATTCAACATACTGATGAATATTTGTGTTTTTAACATGAACCATGGTAGTAATGTCATTATTTTCATTTTTCACGACCTCTACGTCCAAAAATGATACTTTAGTTTTAGACACATTGAATGTAAATTTATTGTTGGATATAATTTGTTTAAACAGTCTATAAAATAATAAAGGTCTTCTAATGAGTAATTCCAAATCATAAAGATATCATCTAGAAATCTTGACCAAACATCTGGTTTTAAGAGACATTCATTTAGAAAGTCATTTTCTAATTTCCCCATAAATAAAGATGCATAAGAAGGTGCCATAGGACTACCCATTGCTGTTCCCAACTTTTGGAGATAGTTTGTATTACCAAATTGAAAAAAGTTATTTTCGAGCACAAGTCTTATCAAATCACAAACATGTTCTTTTGATAGTTTACATGTATATTCGTTTTCTTCAAGATAATATTTACACGCTTCGATACCATCATTGTGTGGTATATTCGTGTAGAGTGAAACCACATCAAGTGTAACTAGGAATGAATTTGCAGTTAGTTTCGGTAAAGATTTCAATTTGGTAATGAAATCAGAAGTATCTTTGACATATGAAGGTAGAGATTTCATCAGTGATTGTAAAATATGATCAATATATTGTGATATGTTATTTGCAACTGAGTTACATGTAGAAGTAATGGGTCTACCTGGATATCCTAAAGGTAGTGACTTATCAACCGTTTAATGTATTTTGGATAAAATATAGAATTGAGGTGTGCGTATTTTATTTGGGAAGATATCTAGTTCATGATATATGGAACAATTGTGTATAGAGATTTCATTAATACATTTGCTTATTTTTGCTTTAATTTCTTCAAAAGGATTAGAGGAAAGTTTTGTATAGTATACTTCATCATTTAGTTGTCTTTCTACTTCTTTAATATAATCCTCCTTATTCGTTATTACTATGGTGCTAGACTTATCAGCTTTTTTAATAATAATACTTTCGTCTTGTGATAATGTACGCAAAGAATTTAATTCTTCTTTAGATATGTTTGTAAAATGTTTTCTTTTAGGATTGCTATTTAAAATTTCTTGTTTAGTTGCTTCAATATAAAAATCGAGAAGGTGTGAATGATGATTCTTTTTGATTGAGAAAGGGCTTATTTTGTAGATGAAAACTATTTTCATATTGTGAATATGTGCATGATTGTGAGAAAAATTCTTTTAATTTTAATGATCTTGTGTATTTGAAAAACGCTTCTGCTAATTTAATATTATCATGCACTTTGGTTCTCGAACAATACGATGACCCCTTGCCTAGAAGAATGTAATCACTATTAGTTCGAATTCGCTTTGAAAGGTTTAACACAGTTTCTTTTTCTCTTTCGATTTCCTTTTTTCTTTTCTTTTCTTTCCTCCATCTGTTCTTGTTTTCTATTCTAACAAATCTCCTATTCTTTCTTCTGTTTGTGTTGTCTGCAACAGATCCGTGAGGGTTTCCATTAGTTTTTTCATTGTTGCTATTACGGTTATGTTGGATTCCTGTGTAACTTTCTTCGCCCCATTTTTTACTGCATCTGCATAGGTTGCCTTTTGTGTGCCTGGGGCTATTAAGTTTTTTGCTTGATCATTGATGGAATTGTTTTGAATGGGTTTTTATTTTGTTCTGTGTGATTTGGTTGATAGGTTGTTCTAGTTTCATTTCATTTTCATTTCTTGGTTGTTGTTTATTCTGTGTGTGATTCTTAGTTCTTGCACGTTTATTTTTGACAGTGATGAAGTTAATTGCCTCTGCTGATTCGTTAGGTTGTTGATTATATCTTTCTGATTTCTCTCTAATACTTTTCGATGATGATTTTTCTAGTTGTCCTGGAAAATTGTTTTTCTCTCTCTGTAAATTTTGTAACTTTTTAAGTTGACTTGACAATAGTTCGTCTTTTTAGATTCGGTTTTTTTTTAAAAGATCATCAAAAATGCCAGTATTGCCTTTTATCAGAGTTTTTAGTTCATCTTTATGTTCTTCTTGTTCTTTTCCCATCTTGATCACTCTCCTCTGATGTTCTTCTTTTAGTCTTTCACATATTTCCAACGATTATTTTCCCAATAGGGAGTCAATAGATTCTTGAAACTTCTTTGATGCTGCATCATTCCGGAAATGAATGTTTAGTTTTAAACGTAATCCTTTTGGCACAATATTGTCTTCCAGACAATTTTCAAGAAAGCGTGCGTGTAATCCATTTTCATCGGTTTCTCCGCTAATTTTTCCATTGTTGTTTTTAAATACACCGTTCTATTTCTACTACGTGGATCATATGTTGATGCCATGGTGTTGTCCAGGTTTTCTTGATAAATCAAAAATAAACAATACCAACACGTAGAATATGTGACCGGTTTCGCTTTATTGCTTCATCAGACAGAATTCAAACTGAATGCAATATCATTGCTTACGTCATCAAGTACATTTTGTTTCTAAGTGATCGATAATATAAACAATATGACATAAACAAGATGACGTCAAACTTATATTTTTTCAACCTAACTGTCTTATTCTTGAACGAATAGTTGACATGGAAATATGCATATACTTGACAGATTATTAATATTTTAATACACAAAAATACATAAGACTGGATCTTAAAGATACATATATCTCTATTGAACACTATCACAAACATATATGAATAAATAGAGATAAACACTTTTATTAATATTTTGATGATGTATAATGCATATTTATATACATATATATTATTGACGAATGTACATATTTTATCAGAACTCAAGTTATATAATAATAATTTATTAAAAAATTATGGTGTGCATAATATTTATAATCATAAAATGAATAAGTTTTTTTATAAATAATTAATCATAATATATTCAGAATTAATTTTAAAATACCGTTTCATTTGTAAAGAATTATTAAACTTATTTTTATGATATTAGTTTATACTTTCACTAGTCACGTTATTCAGTAAATTAGAACAATATAAAATTATTCTTATCTAAATTGTAGACAGGGGACATAATTATATAAAAAAAAGAATTATATATTTAAACAAAATTATTAATGAATATTGTATTGAATGCATTTGTCTAGATCATTCCTATTACAGCTTATTATGGATATGTATATATATA
>JAECUM010058016.1:0-26328 GCA_016617855.1 Megalonaias nervosa | reverse complement strand
GCTGGATTGTCTTAAATGCTGTCCTTTGAATATTTACAAGTGTAGTAGGATTTGTTATCGGTCGTATATGTCAAAAGTTGTCTATCTCTTTAATGCATTCTGTATCGGTAAACCATTTCCAGTTCTTTAAACACAGTACCTTCGCTAATGACATACGAGAAGTATTATGTGATCTACACATACGATATACCCGAAAGGTGTATTTTATTCTCTCTTCCAATTTAATTAATTGACAGCTGTCTCTTAAACAACGGATCATAAAGTCATCGTCATTTTCGAGATTATGAAGACAAGCGCTACTTAAAGTGGTGCTCTCATCGGTTTGGAGTGATTTACCTATGATTACGTCCGTTTAAACGCCTTAATAGTAAATGCTGTGTCCCCAAGACACCATTGTTTTGACAGTAACATAGGTTATGTTGCCGCTATCTATTGTAAGTTTACTTTCCTACTATCCTTTTCATCTATTGTATATTTTAACGTACGCTAACAAGTCTATAGTTGCCCAAAGTTTGATCACATGACCATTAGAGAAAACCTAGCACTACCATGTGACTGGACATATCCAATCAAAACCCTTGTTTGGTGTTGAAGTGATCTTCATACATTGCTACATGGAAGAGCTATCACTTCGGGGGGATAGCATTCCTTTCCGAAATGCCCAATAAAACCAAAAAAGAAAAGGTGAGTTTCTGTATGAAGATAATATGCAATAAACTCTATACCTTTCTTTAAATATGTAATATGTTATTTTTAGAGATCTGGAAATGCACAAATGTTTATCTTGGAACTATACCGAAGGCAAGTGCGGTTGGAATTTGACCCCCTTTCAAATTTTCTACTTCCAGACAACTACTAAAGCAACGGGTAGTGCTAAAACAAGCGGGAAGGAGAATGCGGATAGCGTTGAAAATGAGGTAATTATTTTATCAGACCCTGTTACCATCGGTTTGTCCCCATGTGAAAGGCCGCCATATTGATCCATGATATTCAACATGGCGGAATTTCAATATCTTAACAAGTTGATCAGCGATCATGATTATTGACATGTCATGTCTCCATAATAGTTAAAATAAACGGAGACGTTGTATATTTTAATCCTGTATAATTGATACGATGCATGATGTACTCTTTCACCTCAGTTTTGACAGGAGGGAGTTGACGTCTTGTTTCAGTCTACCCCACCCGTGGGTAAATTATGACTAAATTAATGTGCATGTCAGTGTGATCATGTAATCACATTGATTAAAATTAAATGAAATATTAATTGTTGTTCTAAAATTTAATACGAAAGTAGATTAACCAGTCTTTATTCAATCCTGCTGTTAAATGTACAGCACCTTGTCAAACCCCCCCCCCAAAAAAAACCACCAGACTAAAATTATTGATCAATGTTGGCTTTTGCATTGGTTGTCAGGTACTAAACTTGGTCAAGAAAATAGATGTTGGGCCTATCATTACAAATAACAGGGCAATATAATTTGTTTTCAGTACAAGCTACTTTTATTGCAACATCACAGCACACAAAAAACATTAAATCAGGTTTGTTCTGGATCAAACCTTTAAGTTAACTTCTTCCAAAACTGTCTGTGCAACTTAACATTGATTTTGTTGTACCTGCTTTTTGGGGGGTGTAAATAATGAGATTAAAAAAATATTGAATTATGAGGATCCAAAGAAAGTGAATAATTGCCATTTAAATTGATGTGTAATCAGATTCTGTTAATAACACTTATTACCGAAATAGAAGGTTTTGAATGCCAACATGACCAGTATGACTTTTACTAGACTAGATAACTGTGTTATTTAATAATGCACCTTGTGTGTAGCATGCTGTGGTTATATTTATCGTTTATATAGGCATAGTTAAACAAAGTTGAGCTACTTGTGATTTGAAAGACCAGGCTGGGTCAAGTTATAATT
Organism: Megalonaias nervosa; assembly: GCA_016617855.1. NCBI lineage: Eukaryota > Metazoa > Mollusca > Bivalvia > Unionida > Unionidae > Megalonaias > Megalonaias nervosa. The sequence continues at coordinate 24,405 of JAECUM010058016.1, read as the reverse complement.
CTTTTTTGCGCATTCAGTTTTCATTAAGTTCAAGTAAATGTTATAGTTTCAGCCTATACCTGTGGCAGCTTGTATCCCACCCCTACTAATTTTAAAACAAAAAACATCAATGATTTAAAAAAAATGCACAAAAAAATTGCTCATTTCATTCATTGATTTGTATGTTCTAACTCAGTTGTCACCCATACATCTGATAGAAAAGACAGGTAAGGTCAGGGCAGAGTGGTAGATTTCTAAAATTTGCTTAGATGTTTTGACTGCAAAAGAGGATTTTCATTGAGCTGTTTTTTATCCTGCATATGGTCAAAAATTACAACTATTGAATAGATTTAAATGTTAAAATATAAAAATTTGCATATCTGATCAGATCAGTCTTTTCACAGTAACTTTTTGTTATTCGTGCTATCTTATATGTTTTTGTTGTTGTGGTGGGGTTTAACGCCATTTTTCAGCACATGATAGGTGGCCAGTATTAATGGTGGAGGAAGAACTCTGGAAAAAACACAGAAAGAACCACTGACCCATGAGAAGCTACTGGCAAGCTTTCTCACATAACCACATTGGCCAAATCCGAGACTTGAACCCATGCAGACAGAGGTGAGATGGCAGTGATCCGTAATGGAGAGTGCTTTAGACCACTTGGCCACTTGGGCACACACACCTTCCATATGTACCACAAGCATTTTTGGGATTATATTGGTGGCATTCCTTATCATCATTGATCTTAGTACTTGGTAGATGAGAGTCAGTTATTGGGTCCAGGATTTCAGTACCGGATTAAACCCTGTGGAGGCCCCTAGGCAGTCAAAATCTCGGGAGCCCCCTCGCAGATTATCTCCTAATACTTCCAAGATCAAATCAATATTATTTTGATTCATTGTCGCGGGGCCCCTAAAAGGCGTGGGGCCCATATGTTGGTGCCTACTCTGCCTATTGAATAATCCGGCACTGTCAGGATTCCTCTGGGGTCAACCTGAATTTTCCTCATAATTGAAAATGCCCTTCCAGTGTCTGCATTGGAATATGTCAATGTTAGTGCAACTCTACAAAGTCCACCAAGAAGTTTAAATTGTACCTGTCTGTGGGTAGATTCAGAATGCTGACTGCATGCCAGAACTACTCAGGATTAATATATTGTCTTGGTCTAATGTTGTTTTGATATCAATAAGATTCTCAACATAAAGCACAAACTCGTGCATTCTACCATTACATATTTTGTAACTTTAAACTTAATTTGCAGACACCTTTGATGTTATCATTATCATCAATATCACCACTCTTTAATAATGATGATCAAATCCAGAAAATGATCATGCCTGCTGTGATTATGGATGAAGACAGACAGACATTCAGTCCGTAACATGAATTACAAGTGGCAGTTAGTGACATGTACTTTGGTCTGGTTTCATTCATACTTGCTGAGGATTAAATCAGGTTTGTCAAACCAGTGAGCCACAATCAGCCCAGTTCTTCACATTATGTTGCCCATGGCCATGTAGGCAGTCCTTTTGAAAATATGCATTTTAAATTAATGTTCATTGATGAGGAGCTGATGTTGCTCAATTTGCCCATGACCTTAAGCATTTATCTGTTTTGGCCCACAGCTGAAAAAGATTGGATACCCCTGGATTAAATTGAGGTTAGTGGTGTTTACATCAGTTTTTATGATGCATTTGTTCATATTAGTGTCAAATGCATATTTTGTCCAAAAATTGTGGTCACCGGAGTATTAAGATTATGATTTCTTATGAACAGGAAAACAGTCCTTATGTGAGTAGATTTTGTTCTTTGCACTATTCCAGGAACATTATTTAGACTTTATCTGAAAAATGAACTACTACCAGAAGTGGTTGATTATGTTTGGCACTAAAGTTGGCAGATAGTATATTGGCACATACAATCTTATTCACATTTGATGCAGATTCTGCAAATATGGATTTCAGTGATGGCATATTTGTTGCATGGTTAATATGCTTTTGAGATGGTTTTTCTGCATGACACAAGATTTCATTTTTGGTAAAGTAGCAGATTTTAAAATCAGCTGGAGAGGAAGTGCAGAATACATATTCATGTCCCTTTGAACTTTATTGTGAACACTGAAACTTCTGTTTCCAGCCATCATTGATTTTTGCATGACATTCAATGCTTTGATTTGGGTCTTTTTTGGGCATTGGGAGATATTCTAGTCAAATTATTTTTGATCATACACATACATGCCAGCCATTGTGTTTTTGGCATAACTGTTATACTTTTTTCACCAGATTACATCTTGTGCTCTTTTTTTCTTCACCAGATTACATCTTATGGTCACCTGAGTATGGATTTCATTTTTCTGGCACATCAAAAATTAAAAATAAAAATGAAGCAATAAATAATTGGGTTTGTCATTTATATAAACATTTTTTTTTAATTCTTCTTGTCTTGAAAATGAGAATATTTTTAAAAGAAAGACTGCTGCTTGACAATAATGTAAGAGCTAATTTGTCAAGCATAGACCTACATGTAATTTTCTAATACTGTAAGTGACCCATTTCCAAGAAAACAGATAGGTTTCTTTAATTTGAAACTATGCCTTGCAGATTCATTATACTAACATTAAACTTAGTAGGGGACCAGTCTGTACTTTTAAAGAAAATGGTGTCAGTTTGGGTTCGAGTATTAGCTCAGTCAAAGTGGATATGTGAGAAAGCTTGCCATTAGCTTCCTATGTGGCAATTGTTATGCCTGGGGTCTTTCCAGATTTTTCCATAATCAGATATACTGGACACCATCAGGTCCTGGAAATTCCTTTTTGATTGATTGGTCCAGGACTAGTAGGACCCCAAATTGATTAATTCAGCGTTTGTATTAAACTAGTATTGCTGGCCACCATGTATCTTGCTGAAAAATAGAATTAAGCTCACAAGAACAATAAAATTGATTTCTGGATAATATTCTGACTATAATAAAGATATGGAATGCACAACCACCATCTTAATGTTCCATTAGTTGAGTCATTAAAAAGTAATTCTCCTTTGCAGAGTGTTGCTTTCACATTATGTGCTTAAATCTGTAATTTCCACTTTGGTAACTTTTGCCAAATCCCATTAAGGATCTTGACTTGGGTATATTTTGTATTGGATTTTTATTGTTTCCCTCATCAAGATCCAGTTGCAGGTTTTAAATGTATTCAGGAGAATTAGATTTCAAACCTGTCTGAAATTTAGGACACTTGTGCCAGGGACTTGTCAGTCCTAATGATCTGTTACCTGCATACCCAATCAAAGGGAAATTATATTAAATGTGAATCTGAACTGCTTTGTTGCATGTTCATTCATACCAACCCCCAAGAGAGGTATAAGCATAATTATTACTAGTATAAGTGGCAAAAAAGCCTAATGTGAGCATAAAGAGAGCAATCAGTATATTACATGGCATAACTACAGAAAACAGTATGAAAAATGTCCATTTATTTTGCTAATTATCTGGATCTGCCATTAAAATTCTTGTCACAAATCAGCTAAATTCATGTGGATTAGTAGTTAGTATGAGAATATAGACAACAAATTGAAAATTATTTATGCATAACATTCACTTGAACTAGTCTACATGTGTACTTTCGACAAATGGTCATGAAGTACACAAATGATTAATGCTGTATAAATCAGTGTTACAGCACTGTCAAATTCTTCTTCAATTTCTAAAGTGCTATTGATTTGTCCTCTTAAGTTTAACAAAATCCCTATCTAACATTGTTCAGTCATAGATCATAAGTCACATTGATAAAGCCCATTTCTCCTAATAACTGGCGCCATATTTTTTTTTCTTCAGTTTAGCCTGGTCTGCTACATACATGTGTTTCAAAATATAATGAATCTGTGTCGGGTGGTTTCACATTCAAGAAATCTGTGTCTTTGGAACTGTTTCATTTACAGTTACTATAAATAGAAAATAACGAAATATTAGAGGGACATCTAACAATAGATAAATGTGCAGCAGCCAATAGTCACATAACAAGAGCCTTGAACTATAATTATTTTTCTGTGTCTTGCTTGCTCCTGATGTCTTTGATCTGAATTTGAAAACATGTTTTTGGTTATCTAAAAAGTTTCAGTGGGTACCTGGTTGCCTATTTTATTACCCAGGTTTTTGTCAACATGCGGGTACCTGGGTATCCATTGACAGCATTACTAGATTTGATTAAAATTTGAACTAAATCAGCAAAATGGAAATTTTCACTGGGTGATGTTTTCTTCTCACAAATTCTGTCAGTATTCAAAAATTATGTTTGCCTATTACAGGGATCATGCTGGGCTTCGCCAGTGTGTCAAATTGTGATTTTGTTTTTCCTTATTGGTGACAGAATATACCATCTGGTGATCTTTTTGGCGACAACATTTTTGGCTGTTAAAAATTGTGTATTCAGTCTTGTGTTTGGAGTAGAGAAATTCAAAGGCACCATTACAGGAAGCCGCAAACTTTGATATAAAATTGCACTGGAATCTATTATTATATAAACAAATCCTTTGTTCATATTGACAAGCCACCCTAACGCAGCATTGTTGTATCATAATCTGCTTATGCTGATGTCTGCCTTAATACTCTGTGCTGTAATATAACTCAGATAGTCATGGTACCTGACTAGCTACAATCGACCACCTCTGAAGGCGGGAACTGAATGACTACAATCTACCAGATGAATGCAGCTTTTTTCCTTTTTGAAAAATGTACTAGAAAAAGTAGTTTTGATGAAACTTCGAAGAAAACTGATTACCTTAGAAGCATCAATCGCTCTGTATATATACTAAGCAAATGAAAAAGAATTCTGTATCCGTCAATTTTTTACAGTTATTTGATGTTGCTGCAGCAATAACAAACGGGCATTTATTTGGTCCTTTAAAAGACGACTTCAGCGGCCCCTTCAATAACATATGAATCTTCATCAGAGTATGGTGTTTTATCTACAAATGACTTCATGTAAGTCATTCGACTCATCAAGGCAAAAAACAGTGAGTCAAAATCCAAACCTGCTAGTCCTATTCAAGCTGATGATCAGACTTCAGTAGTTTTTAAAAATAATTATATTGTTTAACCCTTTCATCACTAAGTAAATTTGTAGGCATAGAGTCCTCAACACTAAGTAACTTTGGAGTTGTAAAGCAAAATGACTTGTTGACTTTGAAATAACATAACTTTGCCAATTTTAAAGATATCTGGCTGGATTAGGTGTCAAATTCAAGGTTAAAAATCAAATTTTATGACTAATTCACTAAAATGTGCATATCTATTATAACTGTTAAAATACAGGTACAAACAGGTAACACAACAGGTAAAATACAAGTAATTATCTATTTACTTCTTAGAAAACTTAGAAAGTTCCCAAAACTTGTTCAATTGACCCTAGATGTACTCATGAATAATTCCAGTAGCAACACAAGTCTTTCTTTCAGGTATTTGGCAGGTAGAAGCTTTCATCAAGGTGAGATCTGTCCACACATCTGTATCGCCTTTGGCACGTTTATTGTCGCATTCAAATTAGTTAGACGGACAATGTTTCCAAAAACTTCATCTGAATAGAATATTTGAAAATATTCCAAAGCTTTCCTGGAGCCATCTAACACTCGGGTGGGTCCAACTCTCTCAGAAAACTGTAACAAATCTCTTTGGTTTTCCAACTTCGTCCAAACAAAATTATGTGGAGCGTACAATTCCTCCAGTTCAAAACCTTCAAAGCCCTCTTCATCATGATTACTGTCACCCACAAGTGCATGCCATTGTCTCTCAAGATGTCTTCTCTCATTTTCATCCAACTGTACTAGGTTGACATTGGTAAAAATCCTCAGATACTTCAAAATCTGACACTTCACTCTCATCTGATCTTTTTTCGAACTCCGCCATTTTGGATACAAATTTCACCATTTGGAAAACTCATTAAAAGTGCCTACTTTGTTCCATATTTCTAGTTATATACAAGCTAAACCCACAAGATAATCCAAATATAATATCTACATTACAAGAAGGAAGTTATTAGAGGTACCCTGAAATTTATATAGTCGGGTACTATAACGTTAGAGAAGAACACTGCTCCAGATCGGTAAAGCGGTCCACAGTGTTTACAGACTTACTTCCCCTGGACCGGAAAACCGGTCCATAGTGATGAAAGGGTTAAATACACAACAAAAATATTAGTTATATAATGTAACTAAAACCAATAAGGCAATTCCCTTGCCAGAAGCATCTAAACTTTCTATATTTGTTAAAAATCATGTTGATGGTTTCATGTCATCAGAAATAATTTGAGCTCATATGACAAGACGCTTATTGTTGGATATGTCAGTGCTTTCATCTGCCATTGCTGTCACAAATGACAAATTTTGCAGGTCACATATAAGACTATCCTCAATGTTTGATAGGCTCTCCAGTACCTCTGAACAGGTAGTAGCCGAGTCATACTGAACGGCGGAATTCTTCAAAGTGCCAATGGCATCAATTTCTTCAGCCATTAAATCGTGTATTAAATTAGGAAGAGATTTGTATTTCAAAAAAGGGATGTCTTCTACACTCAGCCAATGGACACACTTAAGTAGCACTTTCACTGCTATGTCTTGTTTGTAAAACTGCATTAAAATCTGCCTGGTGTTGTGGACCTTCAATCAGCAGTTTGTGTTCTGGTAACCAAGCATGCCTTGCCAGTGTACTGTTCTGAAAGTTTTTTTTTTTTTTGCACATTTGATCATGGAGATTTTTTTGGCCTCTGTACATACATGGCAAAACATAAAGACATCTTCACTGCCACATTCTTCACTTGACTTAACTTCTTTTTGAAAACGTAGCCAGCTGTATGTTTTCAACTATTGCTGCACAAAATTTTACGTTTTCTCTTATGAGTAACTGGTACCTCATCTTTAGATGATGAAGGCTTCACTGGTTCAATAACAATACTATTATCGATGGTTGGTTGTACAAACACGGTCCAAAATGGTAAGTTTGTTTGTTTCGGATCTATTTTAATTTTTTTGCCTTGGACACCATTTTCAGTCGAACGCTGACAGTATCTTGGAACAATGCAAGGCATACAATTGTGCGAATGGAAATTGTTGCTTTGTTGCGTGACAAGGATGCACATAAAGTAATAGTTTCTTGTGAGAATAACGCTAAAATCACGTGTTTATTTTCCGCCTCTTTCTTGGTTGTGGTGATCATACGGTTCTAACATCCTGTTTGCTACAAATGATGTGACAGTTAAAGGTCACATAAGATCAGCTCCATGCTCCACACTCACTTGTAACCCAATGCTTTATGATAACATCAGCGTAAGAAACTGATGTGCACGTGTTCTCCCTGTTCGGGAGAGTTGTAATCTAGCCAATAAAGTAGTTAAGAACAAACCTTTATTTTGTGTTAATCAGCAAAACATAACATTGGGGTGCATCAATTTATGTATCGTCGACGACTTTTGTGCGTCAAATCGGAAACATCTGCGAATTTGACGCATGATGCATGGGTAGATAAAACACTGAAAGCAAGTCAAAGACCTTTGATCAAAGAAAGTCGGCAGCAAACTTAAATAAAAGCATTGTTTCATTTTTCATAGTGATTGAAACATTTATTGTGCCGTGAAAGTTTCCTGTTTGCCGTGAATGTTTCCTGTTTGCAACGAAAAAGTTGATGCTTGCAATCGCTACCAATGGCAGTTGAAACAGTAGATATCTGGCTGTCAAGTTAAATGAAGGTGGGACATCTCACAAGAATGTGAAACCGTTTAATTTGTTCACGTTTTCTTTTCCCTATGCATAGCCTCATCCCCTTGGTAGCCTCAGCATCATGGTAGTTGTCTCTGGCTGACAACAATCTCCGCCAGTTTAAGTACATGTACATGTAGCATATAAACAACTATACAGCCATGTGCTGCTAGATTAATAAATATCAGAGTGAATTGGTTTGGGAAACGTGTTTGTTGACAATGGAATATGGATCAAACGAGGACTTCCATTTTTGATATGTATATTTTAGTTGTGTTTTCTAATGGGATTTGACAGATGCATGAATTTTCTAACATGCGATCGAATACTCAAATTCATGGATTTTTCATAAGTATGTATATTAACGCATTGTGGAATATACTACACAAATATAACTTGTCAATATACAAGTGTATTTCAGACTATTTGTCTTCATTTTATCAAAATTTCCATTTGTTTTTTTCTCTCTGCATAAATCTGAGTCACTAACGACAGATCATCTCTTAAAAATTTCACTGGTATGAAAAGGTTCAATTTATTTTCAGAGCTCCCCCACCCCACTTGACTAAACATCTGCTTATGTTGCCAATATTACTGGCTCCGAGGATGTCGAGACAAATGGATAGTACAATATTATGAAAATGGCAACATTTTTTGAAAACGAGAGACAAAATATTGAGGTTGGCGATTTTTTTTTTGCTACAACTTTTTTAAAGCCAGCGCCATCCCTGCTGTTAGCAGCACTATTCCCAGTTAAAATGGCACCCAAATGAAAATTGTTTTGAACTGACATTTTGAATATGCAGTCACATGGTCATGTCACGACTGGATATGGCCCATTTTTAACTTTCTGCTGGTTGGGATCCACATACAGGATGCTACTTTCACCATTTTGATTTCTAATTTCATTTACTAGTGTATGTTATGTACTAAAATTGCTAAATAAAAATCTGTTAGAAGTAAAAAGTATTTAAGAATACTACATTTTTTCATAACAATGTCCTACTTTTACATGATCATATGACAACCCATCTTTCCTGTGTACACAGTGTCGGTGGCAGAGGTCTCACTAGGGTTTTAAAACCTGGAATCCCCAAAAGTTGCAGTCCCCAAAAACATAGATGCTTCCAAGTAAGGTCACTAGCTGACGATATTCTGCCCATTTGACCTGGACAGTTGGCAACCTGGCAGTTTCTCCTAGGCCTATATGTGACCGCCAAAACTGACCATTTTGAACAAGGCACACTGAAGCAAGTCGGCTTATAAATATAGATACTAACAGCAAGACTGATTTGAGTTCTATATATTTTTTTTTAACAGTATCTTGAGATTCGTTGCATTCATTTCAGTTTCCAAACACCATATAAAGTCACCACTCCGGTGGCCTAGTGGTTATAGTGTCCGCCTCGGATGCGGGAGGTCATGGGTTCGATCCCCGGCTGAGTCATACCAAAGACTTACAAAAATGGTACTAACAGCTGCCTCGCTTGGCACTCAGCATTAAGAGGTTAGTGTTAGGACTGGTTGACCTGGTGTCAGGATAATGTGACTGGGTGGGACATCATGCTACATGTCTGCGGCATGATGTCCCATTGCTAGACATCACTATAAATTGCCACACTGCAGACATCGTAGCGATATGACTGAAATTATTTTACAGCTATGTTAAAAATCCAAATCACACACACACACACACCATATAAAGTCAGCATGCCAAAAATATGGCTGCTGATGACATCATTCGGGATCTATCGCATACCTGAAGTGGCTAAATGTCCAGATGAGAAGAACAAGTGGATGTTTTCAAGTTTAGTTTTCCAAATTCTTTACACCACTGACATATGGCTCTTTTTTGTCCGTTAGAGTGAGACTGAATTTTGTCAATTCAAGGAAAGACCTTATTCCAGACACTAAGCCAGGCATTACACACTTTGTTATACTTGGCTACTCTTCTATCCAAACTCAATAGTTTAGCACCTTTAGCACTCTTTTGAATCTCATTACAATCTTCATTAGTTTGACGTTTAACCCCAAAATACTTAACCAATTTTGCAAACGCCATTTTGTCTAAGTCGTCGAGACGTGTGTTGATCTGACATCGCATGCATTACTTCTGCTACACTAGGAAACGAACAGAATAATGAAAGCTAAATTTGTTCATTTGATATACTTTTATGGTGACGATGTGTACAAAACTTGGTCTTTCAGCCTCTGAATTCAGTCATTGTAAATGTCAGCACATTTTCCCACGACTCAGCAGCTAGTCGAAGTCTTTGAACTGCCACCCAGCTATTGCATCATGTTCTTTTGATGTACTCATATAATGATGACATTTACATCTGGGGGCCTTTCAACCACTGAATTCTGTCATTGTAAATATTAGCACAGCTAACATGATCAATGATCAAGACATTTTCCCACTCAGCAGGTGGTTGAAGAAGAACAGGCAAGCCTTTGAACTTGCTGTCCAGCTATTGCATGCATTCAGAGGACTCCTGCGTAAGTGACTTTCTGCATCCCAGATAAAAAGATATACGTAATCAAGTGTTTCCGAGACCTCTAGGTGGTACAATGTGATTATCATAGCAGTGCAATTTCGGCTTTGGATTTAGTTGCTGAGAAAATAAAAAGGAAAATTCCTATATTCTGATTGTTGGTTGCAATTACAGATCATTAGTTTGGTGAATACCGAAGTTGACATCTCAGTTGGGTGTAGTACTAATCAAATAAATATCATATAATAAGCATTACATTGAATCACTGCCCCATCTGACAGGCATCAATATTTATCTGATTGATATTGGCAAGTATATCTATATTGGTTGGTGGTGGTTTGTTGGTTGGACAAGAATTTATCAAACCGAAAGGGTCACGTCTACACTTAGCAATCAGTTATGAAATATTTATGTATAACTCCAATCTTTATTTTTTCCTATTTTGATATTTTTGCAAATTGAATATATTTTGTTAGTGACTTTTTGGGACAAATACAGTTAAACCTGTTATGAGCTGCCACTTGTCATTTCCAACCACAATCATAGTGCATGCATCTATTTTGTTATATAAATGCTCTGTCGTGAGTGACAGCCTGCTGAACATGACCAGTGACCACAATGTCATGGCAGAAAGTGCATTTCACTACTGCTGTGAACAACCACATCACAAAAACCGGGATAAACTCAGTGACATTTATTTAATCTCTAACAATGACCGCTTACACCATTCTCAAAAAAAAATAGGCTGGCTTCTGATATCTGAAATATTTTAGGTATGCTTATAGTGTTTATATTTTCTATTGTAAACCAGACTGAAGTACATGTAGATTATTCAAGCACTTAGTCTGGTTCTCGGCATTATCATTACTACCACACGTATGTATGAGTAAAAACCAGTATCCCTATGAATGAACGTATCGCAAGAACAGAGACAGATGCCACTGACCTTTATGTAATCATTTTTAACAACAACTGCTTGAATAGTAAAGAGTTCTGATAAACAACAAGCATGAAAAGAACAAAATGAAACGGAGTCTGGCTACTGGTTTGTGTATAGTGAGGGATGGTACAGTCCATAAACCAGGCTAATGTTACGAATTGCCATTGTAGTAGAAATTAATTTAGTGGTCACATATTGTTTTTAGAGTTTATCTGTATTGCCTGGGATGTTAATAAGGTCTTTGCCTTTTAAACTAGCAAGAGAGAATCGTTGGCGGGATTCGATTGATAGTGTTAAAGGCTTGTGATGTTTGTTGTTTTTTTCCCTGATGTTACAGTGATTACATCCCAATCACCAAGCTGTCATCAATTCAAGTTGTTGCGACCAGGTTACACACTTTGTTTATAGAGTTAATTCCTGTATGTCTTCTTTTCATTAAGCCATTGACTTTTATCTCTGAGTAAATGATTCTGTTTCTGGATGAGATAACTGTTTCTTTTTATTTCATTAATTGTTAGATATGCATTGTACATGTATAGATTTTTCATATTTCCCCCAAGCCTAGTCAAAACTATCTTTACAGTTGATATTACAACTGAGCACTAATAATATTAACACCTAGTACCTTAATTATAATGAAAGTATCTCCAAGTAAAAAGAGAAATTTTAACCTTGGAGAAAATAATTATTGTAACTGAAAGAAGTGAAAAAGAGCAGAACACTTGCAAAATAACGGTTTAAATGTTGGTAAAACAAATTAAGGGTGTTAAAAAGAAAAAGGAGTAAATCAGAAATGATTTTATATGCTAATACCTGTACATGTGATCTTCAGATGTAAGTATATCTTTGTTGCTGTATAATTTTGTTTTCAGATGAATATTACACAATATTACGGCAAGAATAAAGAATAGAATATATGTTGAGTGAGTGTGGTTTACTTTTCTTTAAACTGTTCTGAAACTGGATCTTGGAAACTGGTCTTTTTGTACAAACCTGTTATGAGAGACCACCTGTCTTGAGAGATGATTTTTTGTTGGCATCAGGGGCGGTCTCTCATAACAGGTTTTACTGTACCAGATTTAAATTAAATTTATAAGCTGATTGGTGTGCAGATGATAATTACAAAATTGGAGAGGTCAGTCATTATTAGCCGGGATGACTGCTGAAGATGTGACATTTACTGGCAATTTTACTGCCTTGGGTTTGTAGACTACTGGTATTTTAGAATTCTGTAAGACTTAACAGACTGTGTACATCAGTTCACTATATTTTGAAATTGTACATATTTAAGTCAGTCTTCTCTTTAACAGGTTAAAAAGAAGCCCTCCCCCAACACAGAGTCACACCCGCCGCCAGCACAAATCAACAAAATTAAGTTAAATAGTGGATCTCCGCATGTCAAGAAGGACAAAAGGCAGAATTCGTCTCGCTTCAATATTACGAAAAACAGAGAGCTTCAGAAGCTTCCTCTTTTAAAAGGTAAAAGCAAAACCTGTGCATGTACACTGAACAGTTTTTAAAAATATTTCAGTAGAGGACAACACCATATACAGATGGAATGAGAATGGTGGACATTCATGGTTTTCCATGCACTTTTTAAGAATCTGTTCATATGTGCATGAATTCATTATCACCTAAGCTAAGCAGCATACAGGCAGAGGTATCATCTATAGTCCATTCACTTAACCAGAAATATAGCCCAATCCATGATAACTGCAAAAGAAATCGCTTTTAATTTTTTGGGCTTTACTGACCATGTACCAGAAGAGCTAATGTGATGGTCTGTTGTCTCTTGTCCATCTATTCGTTAGCACAAGTTTGTTATCGCTACTCCTCCTAAACTACTTGGAAGAATGTTTTGAAACACCAGCATTTCATCCCATGTTTTGGTAGGTCCTGAATGAAAATGGTGCTGCTTAGACATCAAGCATCTTGAAAATCTTGCTGTTATTACTTTTCCTGAATGGATGGTCATATTAACATGGATTTTAACTAAGACTTCTTATGGTGACTACTTGGTCCTAAATGAAGATGGCGCTGATTTGACATCCAGTATGGCCACCACAGTGGCAAACTTGAAAATCTTATTGTTCAATCATATCAATACAAAGCTTTCATTAAAAGACTTTAGATGTCAAGTTGGTCCTAAAAGGAAATGATTGCAGTTTGATAACCAATATGACTGCCATGGATGCCAACTTGAAAATAGTTATCACTAATCCTTTTAAATGGCTGGTGGTCATATCAGCAATTAAATATGACGACCACTTTAGCCACCATTACAGCCATCTTAAAACTCATCCTGTTATCAAACTCTACTTCAGGAGACAGTCATCTTGATGTGGTGTTTTCATTTTTGATCAGATGAAAATAGCGCCAGTCTGATGTCCAATATGGCTGCCAGAGCAGCCATTTTGAAAATCTTGTTATTGCTGTCCCTGAATGGATAGATATATCAGCATAGGATTTTCAGCAATCAATTTCTGATGATGTTCTCAATGAAAATGCAGCCTGTCATACATCAATTATGGCTGCCATGGCAACAGTTTTAAAAATCTTGTCACTACTGTCCTTGAATTGATGATCATTATGACATGGTGTTTCAACCAAAATCTTATAATGCTGTCAACTTTCAGGGCCAGAAAATTATCGTGGTACAAGGTCTGGGACTGATTTCATTTAGTTGCTGACCTGTCCCATGTTAGCAGCACTAGCCCATTCAATCTTTTGATATTTTTTACTTTCTTATTTGTTCCTGTAAATTTAAGAAATTGTGAATTTTAATCCTTAAATCATCCAAAACGAGTGTACTGATGTGGGGCCCTGAGAGGCCAAGTGGTCTAAAGCGCTCACTGTTACGGATCACTGCCATCTCACCTCTGTCTGAGTGGGTTCGAGTCTTGGGTTCAGCCAATGTGGGTATGTGAGAAAGCTTGCCAGTAGCTTCTTGTGGGTCAGTTGGTCTTTCCGGGGTTTTCCCGGGTTCTTCCTCCACTATTTATGCTGGCCGCCATGTATAGCCTATCTTGTGTTGAAAAATGGCGTTAAACCCTACAATAGCTACGATAGCAATAGTATACTGATGCAGTTGGAAGTCTTTCGATAGTGAGAGGCTGGTGGAGTAAAAGATCACTGGAAGTCTGTAACTTTAGCATGCAGTACACTGGTCACCAGTATAAGCTGGATCTTTGTGAGTGAAACATTTGTCTTTTCCCAACCATAGCTAAAACTAAGCATCTACAGTATGGGCTTATATGGATGAGTTTGTTTAAAATGTGGATTTACCTTTATGGAGAAAAATCAACATCAGGAAATTGAACAATAGAGACTGTATGTAAGGTATGTTTTGCCTGTTGACACATCAACAGTAAACCAGAATGACATGGATTATTTCACTAGCTAGTGCCACAGCAGATGATAATTATGCTACAATCAAGGTTGATCCGAAAGAAAGTATTGGAATTAAAATAGATTCTTTGAAACCAGATCCAGAAAAATTAAGGTACCATTCATCACTTGTTTGTGCAAATTTCGATGAAGCATCTGGAAATTTTGGATCAAAGGCTGGTGTTGTGCAAAAGTTAAAGGTCGATGTACCAGATATCATAGCTACACACTGCATGGCTCATAAATTAGTACTGACTGCATTATATCTAAATAAGAAGCATCATTTATGCTAGCATTTGAGGATATCATTGAGATCTTTTGGGGTTTTTGTTTACATCTTTAGCTTGCATCTGCTGCTGTTGACTGTGGTGTTGATGCAAACAAAGCCAAAGACTAACTCAAGATTTAACATTTATGACCTACTTGGAAGGTTTTATTTATTGCTTGACTGTTTGCCCAGCATATCTGACCTGTCCAGGGCTTTCCAGACTGAAGATCTCCTGATTGTTGAGTTACCTAACATGGTTGAGAAGTGTCTAGAATCAAATTAGTAATTTGTTGATGGCCTCTGGCAGAAATATGAAAGTATTTCATCAGAAGTATCACCCTATAGCTAAAGTATTTGGCAGTATTTCACTAAAGGGATTATGTGAACCTGTTACATTTCGTAAGTGATGATAAACAGTACTGTCAGATGCATTCAGGATATCAGATGCATTCAGGATAGAGTTTCATATAATTAAGGAGGAACCAATGAAACGGGTGTCAATGTTGAATTTCCATAAATGGCCTCTGGACAATGCTGAACTTCACAAGTATGGTGAAGAGGATTTAAAGCACCTGCAGTATGAATCTGTGGTGGGTGCCTTCTTCTCAGAGGAAGATAAGGCTAGCAGTCTTTGACAATGACTGGCTTACATTAAAACTGCATATTGGGTCTTTAAGTGCCAACCCAGTGTTGAGAGGGAGGATGTTTGCTGACTCAGCTATAGATAAATTGATTGAATACCTCTTCACCATGTCTCCATGTACTAGAGCTTGTGAGCTTGTATTTCCAAAGCCAACTCAGTGGAGACTAACTTGAGGAACTCCTTGACCCAAGAGAATTTTCACAACCAGGTATTCTATATGTCAGGGGGACCAGAGCTAGTTGATTTCTGTTTTGACAAGGCCATTGCCAGAAGTCTCACTGGGATTTTAAAACTAGGAGTCCAGGATTCCCATATGGTAAAAATAGGAATCTCACCAGCGCAAGTTGCAATCCCTTCCAGAAAATGTGCACTTTTGGTTTCCAGTGAGTTTAATTTCCACATTCTTTATACCACTGACATGTACCTCTTGTTTGTCCATGAGAGTGGGACTAAATTTGTCAATCCAAGGAAAGGCCTTATTCCAAACACTAAGCCAGGCATCAAACACTTTCTTAAACTTGGCTACTGTCCCATCCAAATTATCAGTTCTAGCACTCTCCTGAATCTCATTACAATCTAAAATACTTGTCCCAGTTTGCAAATGGCATTTTGTCCAAGTCTCAACATGTCTTGATTTTAAGGTCAAATGCTCTCCTGATTCAGCTACACTCGGAAATTAACACAATAATGAAAGCTAAAGTTACTTATTTGATGTGCTCTTAATAAATAACCAAATGTATATCTCTGGTTCTTTATGCCTCTGAATTCAATCACTGTAAATATCATCACATTTTCCCACCCAACAGCCAATCAGAGTCTTTGAACTTGCAGCCCAGCTATTGCATCATGTTCTTTTGGTG
Organism: Megalonaias nervosa; assembly: GCA_016617855.1. Classification (NCBI taxonomy): domain Eukaryota; kingdom Metazoa; phylum Mollusca; class Bivalvia; order Unionida; family Unionidae; genus Megalonaias; species Megalonaias nervosa. The sequence continues at coordinate 8,091 of JAECUM010058016.1, read as the reverse complement.
TACTCTTAGAAATGACCACATGTACATCTCTGGGTCTTTCTGCCTCTGAATTCAGTCATTGTAAATATCAGCACATTTTCCCACCCAGCAGCGAGTCAAAGTCTTTGAACTTGCCGCCCATCTATTGCATCATGTTATTTTGATGTACTCTTAATATAGCAACACGCTCATTCAGGGGGTCTTTCAGCCACATTGTAAATATCAGCACAGCTAATTGATCAACACATTTTCCCACTCTGTAGGTGGCTAAAGCAGGACTGGCATGTCTTTGAATTTTGCCACCCACCTATTACATGCATACAGTGGACTCTCAAAATATGTGTAATTAGACGTTTCCGAGACCTGCATTGCCCATTGGTTACTCTCATCTGAGAAAACAGATACACTCCCAGGGCCAAGGCCGAGTTATTCCGAGGTTAAGTAATCTGCCAAGTGAATTGTTACTTTAGGGGTTACTGTCTTTATATAAACTGACTTCATGGGTTCTTTTCCTGTTTCACAAAGCAAGCTTTCCATTGCAAGTGTGTTTTATTTTGTGTTGGCGTTTGATGTTTTCTGTGATGTTGAAAACCGCAAGATATGAAGTTTCTGTTAACTGTAACACTGAGATTCAAAGAGGATCCATTAAAGAAGTCATGATCATATGGTTTAAAAATTTGAAAATGTTAGGTTAGCAAAGTATTTATACCATTGATTTGGCAATAAGTAGTTGCTTGAATGATCATTTTGCATTAGTTTATTCTTTTCCCTGCCTTTTGTTTATATTAATGCACTGTAGCAAATATTTGCATGTCAGATTTAGCTATTGGACCTGTCCTTGGCTTATGTGGACCTGGGTAGTGTAGGGTCCAACTAGTCACGAGTCAGCAAGTCATAAGAGAAATTTTCAGGCCCTGACATTGTCCTAAATGAAAATGATGCTAAGCTGACATCCAATATGTGTATCAGCAGCAAATTTCAAAATCTTGTTATTTGCTGAAGAATATCAGGGATGATTTTAGTACTCAACAGTTAAAAGGAAGACGTTGTCTTGTCTTGCATTTCTGGCAATTCTGTTTGCCAAGTAGAGTGTCAGTCCCTTCGAGGGACTCTTTATATAGATATAAGCCTTGTGAATTATTTATCAAAACTTCTAACTAGTTATATTTGTTTGAGTGTAGCTAAATCTATGCAGTGTGTTACTGATCCATCTCATTTTCATCTAGATTTTAAGTAATCACCAGTTGTGTTGTTTTATCACTGTGGTTACCATTTTAGGTAAGTACATGGAATCATTAAAACCTTGCAAAATAGGCATTTAACTCTTTAATATGCATCAGTTTGGAGGTTGAATTGCCTGATTCGCACAGGATTTATTGATTAATTAAATAATTTGTGGATCCTTTATGATTCTTGTGCAATAATAATATTCTTTCTAGTGGGAAATATTTTGGTGGACACTGGATGGGTATTGGATATACTTTATTGCAGCATGCAGGGGATGAAATGGTTGGTAGCCATGGGAACCAAATACAGTCTTGAATGTGTAAAAATCGTGACAAAATTACGTATTTTCCAGCATTCATTTATAATAAGATTACAGTTTTCTTGCCAAATTGGTCATGCTTTGAATTTTTTCAATTTTTAATTGAGGACTGCAAGATTTTAATTTGACTTAGTTCACCCAAGTTCTACCAAATATAGTCACAACAGGTGTTTCATTTTCACTGTTAAGATAGAATGCTTGGTAGAGTTTTGGCTGTATATTTTTTGCTATTTATTTTTCTTGAATGTACAGAAATGGTCTTAAATATTTCAAATATAAGAAGTATTTTGTTTAAAATTGAATTTGTTGACATTATACCAGATAGCTTGGTTAATGTTGTAACAGTTTAAACATGCAGCAATAATATTAAGGCATTAGAGGTGAATTTATACCACATTTCCAAAATATAAATGCCTTGTTTATGTTAATTGATGTATTTATTGTCTTCTCAAAACTAAAGTGGAATGATTATATTACACATATTGGCATTAGAAGGTTTGTTGATAAAAATAGGAAGCATAGACACTGAACCTCATCATCTGCTTGGTATGCTTCTTAATGTAATATTAAGGAAAACTTTGAATGGGATGTTAAAACGCATTTAAGACATTTATCAGAGAGGGTAAGTAACACATTGATTTGGCAAATGAAAAGCTATTTAGTGGACTAAAGAATTTGCATAAACATGAAACTGCTGTCCTGAAAATCTTGGCAATATTCTTGGTCTTTAAAAAGAATATATCTATTTAACACATTAACATACACTAACAAATCAATTCAAACAGTTACATTTTTCTCGTATTTTTAAGCCAAAATTTGTCCACAAATTGAATTTAGCAGAATCTTTCACAGCACACTTTTTGGCTGTCATAATCACATTAATGACATGTGCCTTACATGTGATTTCAAAGTTCATAAATATAACATGTATTTATAATAGTCACAATTAATTTGTGATAAATACAACCATTTTGTAAGAACATTATCATTAAATTCATAAGAAGATTACTCTGGAATTTATGTACATTCCTTGCTGACAGAAACTATCGAAGTACTGGTACAGTGAGTAAGTACCATGGTACGTACCACTGGAAGAAGTAGTGGTATGTCAGTAATATTGCACACCTGTAAACAATAATGTATGCATAGAATACATATGTACACTGCATGGGTAGTTAGATATTGATATGTACACCAGATAAACACATGTGCATACAGTATTAACATGCATGCATAAATGCATTTTTGCATTTTTAACAAAACTAGAATTCAAGTCTTACTAATTATAGTCAGATAATTGCAAAAGTTAAGAAAACATCATGCAGAGAACAATGGCCACTTAGAAACTAATTGGCTTAAAAAGACGGAATCTACATAAAAACAGGCTAAAAAAGGACTGGGAGCTAAATTCAGAAAGTCCTTATTACACCCTGAACTATTTCTGCCATTTAGTTTCACCAGTTTTATCAGAGCAATATGACAAACATAGAGGTGAGGATGAAGGTACATCAGACCCACCCCTAATAATTGTTTCCTAGTGCACTGGTTTTAAAATTTGGGCTGGTTGGTCTTTTTTGTTTTCTTTTGTTTTTTTAAAAATTATATATATTTAATGTGATTTTTGTTGGGGTTTTTTCAACATGGTGGAAAAAAGGGCTAGGGTTGGCAGTGGGAAAAGGGACAATTGGCCAACCAGAAATACATAAATTTTTGTTTGGGCCTCAATTGGCTTCTGTTGCACTTGCAACCTCAAGTCAGGCAACATTTTTGCATTACAAATAGCATTCACATCAGCATAATGAAGAATAGTGTTTTTGGTACCTGTTAAAAATTTTGCTACTGAATTTTGACTTGCTGCTTGAATTAATATCAAATACACAGTTCAGATTTGCACTTTAATATCTGCAGTATATTGCCTGTCACTTATTTGGCTTACCCTTTACACAGTGAAAAAATCTTTGTCATTGCCAGAGCACCACTCAAGTTCTTTGAAAACCACATGTTTGGATCAATTTATAAAAAGTAAATCTGTTATGTTTTCTCTTGCAATGGCTGACAAAAATGTGTGATGAAAGAGGCTTTACTTAATGCTATATGATCATGACCAGACCTTAATGTTGGTTGTAGAATGGTATGGTTGTTGATCATGTTCTAATGTATTTATGGTGTTTGTTCCACATATATTAGACACAAACCCAGAGTAGAATGTTTTGAGTTGCAGCTTACCTTGGTTTATAGAGAGTATTGATGATGTCCTTTTTGATCTTAAAAAGTATGGTCTAATCATATTCCTCTTAGATTGTATATTCCATGATTGTTTCCTCCATAATTAGTAACATAAAAAATAACACGTTGCCATGGAAGTCAAATTGATTTTGCATCAAAAGAAGGCTACTATTCTGTTAGTATAGTTTATAAAGGATAGTTTGTTAGGGTTTTTAAAATGCTTATATAGGTTGTAAACATTATTAAAATGCTTACAGTGCTCAAACAATCCGATGACAGGGCACCTCAGATTTTAGATCAGGCCTGTCCTGTATTCTAAGTGAGGTGCCCGTTGGGCTTATCAAAAAAAATAATTTTCCTGAGGAAACTTTGATCCTGCTTATAAAATGTGTAAATGTCTTTTCAAGATGTCATAGGTGTCAACCCCTTGAGATGAAAACTTGTATGCCAGACCAATAAGAACCTTACAAAGACCAAAAAAAAAACCTTACATGAGAAAATGTATTCATACATTATATAAGATCAACAGTTTTAAACAACAAATGCTATACACAAAGCATTTTTACACATACAGTGGGACCCCGCTATAGCACGCTCCGTTAAAACATGAATTCGGATATAACACGGTCGGGGCATCGCTCCTGAAATTTCATTTATCTTATTACCTTGTAAAAAAAAAAATTCTTATAAGTACGAAAAAGAAAATATGTAAAAAGTTTTATTATCATTTTGGAGAAGAGATTGCATATAAATTCGAATATATGACGATTGTGGCATGGTTCCTGAAATATCATATACATGTATTATTCTTGTACACGGAAAACATTTCTTTGGGGAGGTAATCGCGTATGGATTCGAATATAAAACAATCGTGGCGTGGCTCCTAAAAATTTTTAATTTAACCAATTTTTTACAGTTTTGTGCCAAAATAAACATCGGAAATACGAGTTTCTGAACCAATGGCTGGGCCTTTTGAGAACTCTGATCTTTGTTTATTGTTGAAAAATGACAGCTCATAAGTGTTAATCTTATTATTACTGATCCATGAGCAATGAAGCCATCAAGTCTACTTTGTGTTTGTCTTCAATGCATTCCGTATACAGTTGTTGCTCAAATAATATGCGACATATGTTCTCTAAACTGACTACACAACTAAGCAACAAACAATGCAGCGGTTGACAAAAGATTCTCACCTGAATTTATAGATCAATTAATTTAAGTACATTGATCATCATCAAAGTCAATTGCCGAGCTAAACTTGTTCAAATTATGGGGCAACGATTTATAAAACCTCAAAGAAACGAAAGCCGCCAACATGTGCGCGTGGCTTGGCGGTGTTGTTTTATGCAGTCAGTTGACCAGTGAATACTGTTGTCCACTTACTAATATCAGTTTTTAAAGTGAATTATACAAAAGAACTTGTGAAAAAGATTGTTTGCAATGAAACCTCCGTCCCGGCGACACTACAAAGTTTAAATCTGAAAGAAGTAATGTACCTCGGTGGCAAATCTTGGGATGCCATTACACCCAGATGCATTGAGAAATGCTGGGAAAAAGGACTTGGGGCAGCATTTACTATTACTCAGGATAACAGCGGTGATGATGATATAGTTTATTTGATGGATTTTCTGAGAATGATGTGTTTGAGGCTGAGAGGGCATTTGGGAAGCTGATGCAGTCACGCGACTTTGTTAATGAATGGAGACGCAAGATATTGACTATGTTTGAATTCTTCAGTTAAGAAATATGATTGACTTTGCAAAGAGCAAATGTGACAGTAGCAGAAAGCAGCTGAAAATCACTGAGTTTTTCAAACAATAATAAAGTATTACAATTCACAGATGAGAAAATTTAGCAGTATGAAATTTATACAGGCACAGTTTTTTAACCTTCGGACGTACTGTTACATCATTCGGTACGTAATATTTCCTATTTATTTTTCCATTGAATTCAGTCACATAATGATCTGTGACAAAATTATTGAATATTTTAAATCTGTGTGCAGATATTTTCGATGGAAATACTTGTATTGTGGATTCAGTGTATGTGATTCGATTCACGGGTGAGTACACGGTGTTGATACTCTATTCACACTATAGATTAGATGTGTATATATAAACTATACACGTGTATGTACCAATGTGTGGTTCTCTGAATAAAGAAATATATATGCAACCTCTGTTATCACTGCAGGTGTTTTCTCATTTAATATACATTGATTAAAATGGTAATTATGCCAATGAAGCACACGTTTCTGCACCCGTTTTCATTACCACCCCCACCCACCCCGCTAACCCTGCAAATTTGTTGGTACTGTACATGGTTGCCTATAACACGGTTCGGTTCATAACACGGTCGGGTTCTGTGGCTCCCAACTACCGTGTTATAGAGGGTCCCACTGTATTTACTTATTATTTACATTTCTGAAATTTTATTTCATTCTTTTTACTTATAACATTATCATCTTCCTGCTTTGGCTCCCTTCTTCATTTCAAAATTTCTTTCATGCAGTTTTGTCCTGAAGTGTTCCTCCAGATCTTATGTGCCCGACGCCACCACTTTAATGTCTTTACTCGTATTTTACAAAAAACATGGGAAGATCCTAACTTGGATACGTCTACAATGCCAGGGAAAACTTTAATCCAATCAGTCGGAAACTTGCCATGACCTCCGTCAGTGTCTTAAAGCTTCTTTGAGTTAGGCTCAGCTATTTGATGGATGGAATATTTCAACTAGATGAAAGAAAAAAAAAAGAAAAAACTTAGTTTTGACAAGTGATATAGGAAGATCTCCCAATTACAAACGTGTTATGAATTTATTTATTTCCCCATAACCCCAAGATATTACACCAGGAGCTATCCAAAAATAGAAATCTAGAAATTAAAAAAAATTGATGAAATAGCAGTCCAGAAGTTTATACCTCGTAAGCTGTTGATCGTTTCTATTAAAAATGCACATCTGGTGTTTGAAAAGTTATGAATTTGCTATATGGTGCGCCAATTTTGATCACAAACTTGATATAAATTGGCAGTGTTACATATTTTCGAGCCATGAGAATGATGTCACTTGGTATCTGAACTACTTTGTCATTATGGCAATGCATCTTCCTGTTTACATTACATATCTGGCAAACTTAATTCAAACTATGACAGCACGATAAAATGCCAATGCTAAATTCAGCAGACTATTTATTTTTAATTAGTATATTGTTAACAATTTTAATAAATCGACATAAATCTACACACAGAAAAGTCGGACGAATTACGGTTACACCAACATGACTGCCATGCTATGCAAAGTATGAAAATTGATGTAAACTTTATGCATTTGATAGTAATAAGTATAAATAATAAAATAATAATGTATAAAATAAGAAAACATACTACACAGGTAGTTAGTCAGTATTAGAAATCCAAGTGAGTGTCAAATTTCAGAGCGATAAACGACAAGATCTTCACACACAGGAATTGAACCATGAACGAAACTCGTTTCATTATCTAATGAAAAGTGTGGTCGTGATTATGATTTGATTGGTTGTTTCGGGCCACGCTGATCTCGTTGAATTGTCATTCCAAAAAAAATTAGGCCCAGAGTCCCAGATGCACACAAAACGAAAAGAAAAAATTAAGATTTTTGTACAGAAAAACCCTTACAAAACGGTTGTACAGCCGTACACTGACAAAAAAGGGAAAAATGTACAAATTACGGGTAAACCATACAAGTTGACACCTATGAGATGTTGACATACCTACCATAACATGCCCTGTCCTACGTGAAATTGAGATCTGAAATTCAAGCATGGCATGTCATGCTGAAAATATGATTCTGTACTCCCAAATACGCCTGACACGATTGTGTTTCGAGAAAACATGATTTTCAGTAATCTTAAAAAATAAATAAGACCAAAAAAAGGAAAACAAAGAAAGAAAAGCAACACCACTTTAAGTATATCCTCATTACATGTAGCATGTATAAACAGTAAACAGTCATGATTGGAGCTGATGTAAAACTATCCCTTGGGCAGTTTAAATAGCGCCAGTTAAAGACAAAGAGGTCAGGTATACACTACCATTTCACATACAGTAAAAACTGTCTTGAGCGACCACCTGTCATATACGACCACAATCGTAATGCACGGATCGATTTTATTATATAGACACTGCTATGAGCTACCACCTGCTGAACGCGACCAGCAACCGCGATATCTTGGCAAAATGTGCATTTTGACACTGCTATGAGCGACCGCATCGCAAAAAAATGAGGATAAACTCCACCAACCTTTGTTTAATCCCTGTAAGAACGACTGCTCATACCGTTCCAAATATTTAAAAAAAAAAAAA